>JAHZNF010000391.1:0-18041 GCA_027744215.1 Troglopedetes dispersus | reverse complement strand
GACAACTCCAGGATGGTCCGGTGGACACAAGGGTTGGGGCTCCAGCACCACTGCTGGATGGACTACCACTTCCGGTTGGAGTACTCCAGGATGGGGTAAGTTGCAACTTACAACTTCAATATCTCTCTGAATCAGTCTGAAAGAATTCATTAATCTATTTACGATTATTTATGTTTTGTCCAGGAGGTCACAACACGAACGTAGATCTTGCTGGTGATCTCGCTGCCACTGGTTCTGGTTGGAGCGCGCAGAACCACGCGGAACAGATCCACGTTGCCGGAAGCGGCTGGAATCCTGCCCAACTCACCGCCGAAGCTGGAGGTGAAACGTACGTAGAACAGCACGGAGAAATTCTCCAAGCGGCCAATGTGAACAACGAAGGTGCTACCAGCATTAACAATGTTGCTGTTGGTCAATCTGCTGAAGCCGATGAAGGACTCTCCCTCGCTGCCACGGGTGATGATATTACTGTGGGGCAATCTGGATGGGTCGCATCTAGTGGAGAAGGTGGTCTCGGAGCGGCGGCTTCTTCAGATATTGAAATTAGTGGACCTGGATGGAAGCAATAAGCGCATTTAAGTTTTAAAAATAATAGAAAATTGTATTTTATTGTTCCAATGGTGCTACATATTTTTCGAGTTGTTTGTAAGTAATTAAAAAAGAATGCAATAAATCGCACAAATATTTTTCAAATATTCCAATGCAAATTCCTTATTTTACTATTTCACTATAATTGCACCCTCATCATATCATCATCAGACTTATAATATCTTACATTATCAAATTACTATCAACTTCAGTCACGAAATTCTTTTCAGTTTGAATCACTCTTTTCGTATCATTAAGTAATATGCTCTGTTAGCGCCAACTGGTGTATCATTTATCCACAATGTGTATGTGTGCCTTCCGTTCCTATAAATTTTCAAGCTTTATTTGTGCCGAAAATCCACGCTGGAAGTCGCCAGAGTTGAATATTTCATGTAACAAAGCTGAGGCGTAACAAAAAAGTGCATTGAAAATTTTGCGTCTAAAGAGTCAATGGTGGTAACGGTAATGCTTAGCAGTTCTGTTCTGACTGTGTCGTGATATGAAAAGAATGCAAATACACACAATCCTTTAAGCCCTTTTCCTTCTCCCTCTCAAAGCTTTCTCCAGTCAGCCAGAGTGAATGAAGAGACGGGTGAACCATTTCTTGGTTCATTTCTGACCAAAAAGAAAGAGAATTACATAGATGGAGTGTTGGAGTGGAGCTACTTAAAATTGCTCATTAATATGCGAATCAGATTACCACCACCATCATCATCAGCACACAAGCACTTCTTTGTGTCTTTTTGATACAGTCATTCAAAATGAAAGAAAAGTTAAGGAGCGCAAAACATACTTCCTTGTTCATTTTCTTCTTTTCACACAAAAGAAGGAACGTGTGTTCTCCTCAAAGGAGTCACAAGTATTAGTTGCACAAGAGGCTGCGTGCTTGTGCACACTTTTATGGAGAAAAAAATAAAATGAAAGAGGAACAGCATTCTTTCTCGTTTCATTGTCTTCTTCCTCCTCCACACGGCCTTTTCAGGAGCAGCCAACAACGACTAAAGACAATGGAAGAAGGGAGGAAGTTGTGTGCAGAACTTGCTCAACACGTTTTATTCACGCATTGTAAAGTCGTTGTTAATAGTCAAACCGCGAAAAGTGTGAAACCAAAACAGATACTTTTTTAATCCCAGTCTTTTTCCTTTCTTCTCAATCAATTCATTTTCATCATAGTCGTCTCCTCCTCGTTTGCGCGTGAAGCTAGGATCATAAAATGAAAGCATGATACCCCAAAGGAGACATTATTATCGTGTGTCGTTTATTGAACTTCTTTGTTCAGTGTTGAAGACAAAACACCAATGAACCTTATCTGTAACACTGTATGAATTTAATATCCTGCATTAGCTCGAACTTCAGTATAGCTTTATCTGGTCAGGAGAGCATTTATTGACTGGCTTTGTGTCTATAAATCCCCAGATTTTTCAAGGAGACAATTTTAGGTTTGATCTTTTTTTTAAAAAAAAATCGGGACTACAAGGAGTCAATATTACGCAACCACCCGCGGCGTTTGGTGAAGAGACTCATTGAAATAAGCACTATTAAAGTGAGAGACTCGAATAAAATGGAGAAATGATTTATAGCCTCTCATGAAATGGATCATCGATCATCACCAATAAATACCATTTTCAGAAGCCCTTTATTCGCGATTTAGCAAGACCGGTGCATCAAACTTAGATTTGTCGAATAGTACTCACGAGCCACCACACACCATATAAGCCGCAGAGAGGGACAATATTGGTATTTGGCAAGCAGAAGGAATACGATCATGATGTGACGAGAGGAACGACAATAGCACGATCCTGATTTTTTATGGGATGACATGATGACACTGACACAAAAAATGGAGTTTAGCCTCAGCGAGCAAGAGCATGTGGCGTAAGTTTCAACAAGGGTAGTTTGGAAGAAAAGTCACGAATATTTATCCTGTTCATCTCCATTAAAACAACATACAAAATTCTCTCTTCCCCACTTGTCTGGCAAACTGACAGGAAAAGGAAAATATTTGTGTTTGGATTTTGAGGAACGACGGAAGGGACTAGAGGGACAACCAAACCAAAGCCTAGCTGGCTTACAGGTAAGGTAATGCGTGCGTATATTTCATGTATGTATATATCCCATTGAAAGTCTTTCTTCTTTGCTCGTAATATTGCAAGTGTAAATTTGTCAACAACCAGATTATGCAAAATATCTAGCCATATCTATTTCCTGCAAAATTGCTGTAAAAACATCCTTTCCAAAAAAAACTTGAAGCACATCCGTGAAGGATAAAATTTAACATTGTGAAACTTTTTCTGATTTTGTCAAATTATGCAAATTTAGTATATCCTTCTTCAATCAGGACTATCCATTGCAAATCAATATTATCTTCATCGGACCGCAAAGTTTTTTTTTCAATATATTAATACAGAATTACAATCCTGTCAATACATTTGCATAGTTTTCTTAAACGCATTTTTTTATTAATATGGCATATTTACTTATGCAAATTGTGTAGGTAATAAGTATTATCCACAGCCATCTCTGTGCATTTTAAGCATTACGAGTGAAATTTTTTTTAGTGCATTGAAAAATATGCGTTAAATTTTATTAATTCTCAACAAATTTTTATACAATCCTTGGTCATCAGTCGTCACAAGCGTGTGGATTGTGGATAGTTACCTATATGTTAAATTGCTAAAAAGAGATGAATATCAGCTTTAAAAAGTTACTGGTGGGATTCAACCTATTACTCTTCAAAATGTCACGTGACTGTTTGACAAACTTACAATACTATTTGTGTTGCGGACTTCTGGTTCGTGTTTCGTCAAAAGCAGGAATTTTTGGACCACAGTGAAGTAATTCTCTGAACACGTTCCATATATCCCTTCCCCAAAACAGACTGACAAGAGGCATGCAGAATAAGTTTTTTAAGTTTAGATATATACCTATGTTTATTTATTGTATAAAGCGACTAGATATTGTTTCTGGTGAACTGAATCTCCAGGGCTGAGCCTCATACGTGGCTATTAATTACCGAATGTTTAGTCGTTGATTGTTGCACACTATTATGAACAAATTACGAATAATTTTCCTTTGTGCCAGTATATATACTGGAATCGCCGAGACCAGGATAAGATTCCAAGGATAAGATCATTAAATGAAGTTTTTTGTTCTTTTCTCACATCACTTTGGCCTAATATGGTAATCTGATAGCACAACTATTACGAACTTAAGACTTGTTTAGAATGAAAAAGGGAACATTATGAATCAATTTAATCAGACAGAAAAGTGATTCCCAATATAGTCAGTATTTTCGAGATAATGATGAATATTAATATGTAACCTACCATATCTTCCATCAAAAATGGATTGGAATGCCCCGTGAACAGACACATGTGAAGCAAGTAGGTATACCTACTACGGAACACGGATGAAAATTTTCAATGAATGTATACTCAAAAACTATTATAACATTCTTGTGTAGGGCTCTTGTTTCAATTTCATTAGAATAATATGGATATTTTCATGTTTTCAGCGTTGGCTACTGGAACTTTCCAGCAGAACGGACTGTTTATCACGTTCCAGAACCACTGTGAAAATCATTAATCAACATGATGAACCCGTCCAAAGCTTTCCAGTTAATAAAATATTGAGTGTTAATTAGAGCGTTTCTGCATGCACACAGTCCACAACACTGACTTCATCAATGTATACTCCACGTAGCAGGATGTATTGTGCAAAGATGCGTGCATTTTGCAATTAAAATAAATTGGATAATGTGCTTTACTCCCACAAATTCCACGCGTTTCACTTCCTTTCTACTAACTCTTCTTCCAATGCAGTTGTATGTTTACAGACAACAAAAAATCTGAGGAACAGATAAATAGACACATTTTTGTAGACGAAGGAAGGATGCGGGTGCATGGTCTCTGTGCGTCTCCAAACTTGCCATTTAACAAAGTCAGTTGGAAAGTCAGAGAAACCAAGTTGAGTACAAAGGCGAAAGCATGTTGCTTTGATTTTCTTTCCTTGTATTTGTCGTCTTTCTCTTTACTTTATTATTTGGATTTGTGCAGTGCATGTGAAGAAGAAGAGGAAATGCTTTGCGCTTCAGTTATTTATTGATCGTGTGTTCTTGGCGGAGGAGATTTGTATACTGTCTACTATTATTTTTTGTACTTTCTTAAACCCGATGAGATATTTGTTGTCTGTGTCTGTGCTTTCATGCTCGCTTCTGTGTGGTTGCGATTTCCATGATGCCGGGTGACTTTGTTGAAGCTTCATTTCTACTTTTCTGCTATTTTTACAAATTAAGAGTGTACAAATAGAACTTATCGATTTAGAATGTCGTGAAAGGAAAATAAAAGTGATGAACAGAAATAAAAGTAAATTCAAAAACAAAATTTTCGAGACAATGTTGCGTTTTCACTAAACAAACAAATTAGTGACTGCACAAAAAGTTGGAGAAAGTTTTTTTTCTCCACACACAAAACGAGAAGTTATTTATGACTTTATTTTAAGAAAATATATGGAGAGGTAATTTCAAAGCACGACATTTTCTGATCTTCCTATACCGAAAAGGGATAATAAAAAACTTGAAACACCACCCTTCTTAAAAATCGTCCCTCAAAGGATCACGTGAATGCAAGTTTTAATGGTGACTGTTATGTAGAACTGATGCCAATGTAATCAAGCAGCCCATCCGACTCTTTTGTAGACCTCTCAGAGGGCCTCTGCCTATGATGCCTGTAGGCAACAAAAATTCCTTGGAAGGAGTTTGAATGGTACCTATACTTTTCCACTGGAGCAACCGCAATGTTCAATACTGGATACAATCAAATATACATTCTTCTGACCATCTCGAATACAAAACATAATCATTTTTTTGTCCACTAGAAATTCGAATTTTTAGTAAGACTCCATAAAAACCGGCAGCATTGAGCCTTGGCTCGCATTCATACTAAGAATATTGCGAACTCATTGAAAGAAAAAGAAACCGGATTTGGGTGGTCCCCAAGAGTAATATCTTTTCGCGCTTATTGCACACAAGGAGGAAGAGAAAAAAAGGACAAGGGCCATGGTGGACACACAAGAGACGATCGCATCATCGTCTCAGCAGACACATCATCTTCACGTCAAAAAACACACACACACACACCATTTCAAAGGGATACGCGAAAGTAAATAAAATAGAAAAGGAAGAGCCCAGAGGAGGAAAAAAGCAAAGCGGAGCGCAGTATAAAGTGACACAGTACAATAAAATGAAGTAATGAAGTGAAGCCTACTTTTTACTTTGGGGATTTTCACTCTTTCCTTTCAATCTCGTATTTCTTGTGTTGGACGGGTTTTCTCCATTCATTTTTTTCGGCACTCGAGCCCCCGAAATACTGCTACTTCACACAGGGCATTATTCTATTTCCGTCACGAAAACAGGGAATATGAAAGATTTGGAAATTTTATTTTACTTCTTTTTGTGCAAAAAGAAAATGATATTCTTTTTGTAATAATGTGAAATGATATTAGAACGAGAGAAAGGCGAAGTGAAGAGAAAAAAGTATTAGATTCAAATCCATCATCGTCACCTCACTTGTTGGGAATCCTTTTGTAGAAAGACATTTTTTTGTCAAGAATAGGCGAATATTATTATCCATACATCCATACTTCATTTGATATTTTATTTCCAATGTTGTGTATTACTATTACTTCTGCTGGAATCCGGTTTCGTTTTTTTTTTTTTTTTTGCTTTTCTTTTCTCATTCTTTCGATTTGCACTGTGTTTTTTTTTAATATTCTGTGGATAGGAGAATACATATTTCTGAAAGCACGGATTTGACTGAAAATGATATGAGGTGGTCGCGATGATGAGATGTCAAATGTAAGAACTTTGAGTATCATTTTTTATTTAACTTCCTGCCTATTTCAAAGAACCCATGCACGATTCGTAGAATGTAGACGGAAATACATAAGAAATATATGAAAGGGTCACGTTCAACCGACGAGCATCCTTTAAATTATAAAAGCAAGATTGCTTAATATGGTGTCGTGCTCTATTTTTAGAATCTGTGAAAGTTTCTTCTTGGGATAATACTTTTTTTAAAGTTTTTTTTTGGCCATACTTTAGTTACTTTACTTTTTTTAAGAATTTCATTTTAATTTCTTAACATCTCGACGGTAGAATTTTGAGAAGAAGTTTCATGCAGACATAAATTTTTGTATAGCAGCAGAGCACCATTGTTTTGGGATCATCACGGGACTTTTTTAATCTGATGTCACTATCAGTCGTGCCTGCCGGTAGATGAGCGACATATACATATTTGATAAGCGCATGTGTTAGTGAAGCTGGATAGATAAACCATACTTAAAAACACAAAATGATTAAAGATTACTATGCTTGAATTTGATATATTTATTTGATACCTGGTATTCTATATTTTCGGAGCGGACTCTTCAAACATAGGCAGTGTGAGCACATCTAACAAATATCCTCATAATTAGTATTTCACAAGTTACTTTGTATTTAAAATGCTTAATGGTTACCTAATTTTGGTTTTGCCAAGAACCCGAAGGTAAAATCTTCTTGCATGTTTAACCAGAACTTATTTGTGAATCATGCGTAATCTATGGACCTGCAAAATGCATATCAGGACAAAAACAATGTACCTATTTGCAAATATTAAAGCAGAAAAAAATCACATGACAAGCAAGCACTATTGTTCAAACATTATCAAGGCTTTGTAATTTGTCGATGTGAGTTTGCATTATGTATTTAACCTTCTCAAAAACAAGTTAACAACTTACAACCAAGATAACTTNATAACTTTGCAAGTTTAGTAAGAGGATGTTACATAATATATTATTTATGATATTAATTTATAAAAATCACAATATATACATAAATATATGTATGTATGTATGTACTACATTTAAGGCTTATGAGCTCATGACAAGCAAGCACTATTGTTCAAACATTATCAAGGCTTTGTAATTTGTCGATGTGAGTTTGCATTATGTATTTAACCTTCTCAAAAACAAGTTAACAACTTACAACCAAGATAACTTTGCAAGTTTAGTAAGAGGATGTTACATAATATATTATTTATGATATTAATTTATAAAAATCACAATATATACATAAATATATGTATGTATGTATGTACTACATTTAAGGCTTATGAGCTCTAGAGAAGGAAAATGATTTGATGTATCAAATCTTGTGACCAGGTAGCATATATTCTGCAAAAACAATAAATCAAATTTGCACCGTTTACTGGAGACTCCAATGTTTATATCTAAATAGTACTTATGGTAGTAATTTTAGATTTTCTCTTCAACATGTAATAAGCGTGTTTGTGCATGTAATACGATTTTTGGTATGTTGCTTCATTTGTGGCTTATCTATTGTGTCAGTTTATCCAATTAGCAACAAATTGATAAAATCTGATAGCATCAGGTTTCGATCCACAGATTCATTGTAGTTGGGAAGGAAAAGCTTATTGCATCGCTTCAATATTTAAACAATTCGAAATGCTACAAATTTTAATAGCAATTGCAGCCTTACTGGCTGCAATGTTCTATTTCACAAACAAGAAGGATCCTAGATTGCCTCCTGGTAAAGAAACACGGTAGATTTTATATGAATCTTATATCAAATTTTTAATTTGAGAAAGTGTATTTTTCACCCTACAGGTCCAACACAATTGCCAATAATTGGGAATGCTCATCAGCTTCTTGGTCAGCCGGCAATAACAATGCTAAATTGGGCCAAGAAGTACGGCCCAGTTTACAGCATTAAGTCTGGGGGAGATGAGTAATTGAAATATTAATTAATGAATTTATTTAAGAAAACCTGTCACAAACCCGATTTTTTAAACACTACTACTGTCACCAGTTACAACTTACAACAATTATACTTTTGCATTCAAATTTAGCATGATTATTCTAAACGATCCCAAACTGATCAAGGAAGTTTACGGAGACAACAGCTCCACAGGAAGAACACCAAACCCGCTTTTTCTCGCATTTTCTGATGGCAATTACGGTATTTAGAAATACATTTGAAATTTCATTCGGCTGCTGCTGGTAAGCTCAATGTAAAACTAAAAAGGCTAAATATTTAAAGGGGTTATCATGTCTGAGGGTGCTCATTGGGAAGCCCAGCGTCGCTTCACCCTTAGAAAATTGAGGGATTTTGGCTTCGCGAAGAGTGCCATGGAGGGTATGATCCTTGAAGAAGCAAACAGTTTGGTCAAATGGTTTGGCAAGAGACTGGACCAGCCCATCTCTGGAAATCGACTTTTCAACGGAGCTGTCGTCAACTCACTTTGGAACATCATGTCTGGAGAGAGAAGTGAGTGGGATGCCCCAAAATCTCCAGAAATTCTAGACGCAGCTGAGTCATTTGTTGAGTAAGTTTTTAAGTAGCCTTTAAAGGACATACATAAATGTCTTCGATTCTAAACGTTGTTCCATATATCTTACCCATACATTCCACGATTTTTACAGCGCTCTGAGCAGGGCTGTCACAACAGGACTTTTATTCGCACCATTCCTAAGATTCATTGCACCAGGCTTTTTTGGTTGGACTGGCTGGATTAATTCTATTGCTAACATGAACGAAATTACCAACAAATCAATTGTCAAGCACAAGACTAATTTGAATAAGGACAGTCCACAGTAAGCAATGCAAAATTTCCAGTATTCCATTTGTTTTTTGTTTACAGATTTTATATTTTTCTAGCAGCTTAAATGTGTTCGTTCCACAGGGATTTTATAGACCATTTCCTTGTTGAAATGGGAGACGCCACTGACCCCAGCTCAAGCTTTTACAAGAAAACTGGAGGTAAGTAAGATGTGTAACGAATATGTTTCTATGCGCTCACAACCAATTATTTTACGGTACATAACCAATGCATTAATTAATCTAGAGAAGAACTTGACTGCCCTTATTCCCGACTTGTTCCTTGCCGGATCAGAGACGACGTAAAAAAAATAATTTTTTTTTCAATTTCAGCAAAAAAAAATAACAACTACATACCTAAATTAATTTGTGAGATTAATTTTTTCAAGGTCACATACGCTGTCGTGGGCATTGCTTTTCTTGGCTCATAATCCAAATGTTCAGAAAAGGCTTCAAAAGGAATTAGACACTGTTCTGGGAGATCGGGAGCCATCAGTGGCCGATAGACCAAAGTAAGAATCTTACATGAGTTGGCTGCATGCTTACATGCAATTTCCAAAGTTATAGAGGTACTCATATCATTCTATTCTGCATAGTCTTCCATACACTGAGGCAACCATTATGGAGCTTCTCCGAAAGCCTGCTGTGGTCAACAACGGGGTTCCTCATAGAATGATGCAAGATGCAGAGTTTGGAGGGTATTTGTCTCTCTGGTTCCCTTCTCTCTTGGAAAACGTCAGGTGCGTTGAACTCTCAAAAATTTTATATGATGAAAGTAGTATTGTGTGGCAGATACCATCTGATGTAAACTTTGTTTCTATAAAAAGTGCCTTGGGAAATCCCTCGCCGAAGACTCTTTGTTCATCTTTATAACATGCCTCTTTCAAAAGTACACCATAAAGCCGGATCCTAACTGCAGTGGAGATGCACTCAAGGAAGAAAACATTTTACCAAATAAAAACTTGGTCAATGCACCTGGTCCGTTTAAAATCATAGTTAGCCTTCGAGCATAAATAATTTGTTGCGTGAATTATGACTGTACAATTCTAGAATTATTCTTCAATTGAATAAAGCTTTTATGACACCAAACTCATGAAAATTAATTTTCTTTGGTACATTCATACTAAATTTGATTATGACTTGTAAATGCATGCAAAAGTATCTTTATCCGAAACCAATTCCTTTTATTATCGCTAGCTGCTGTAGGAAGGCAGAGTCAGAGTAAAAGATGCTTATTGTACTCTTGGTTGACCTTTTTCAAGTGTTTGTTGCAGTATAAGTTTTAGAAATATTTGAGTAGGTTAACAACATGATCGCGAGGAGATACCATAAAAGCAATAATCACTTTTACTAGCTTTAGACATGTGTTCATGTAATCAGATGCTGCACTATTAATTCCTCGGCGTTAGAATAAGCCTTAATAAGTAAAAATGGAGATGCAAATTTTATTCAATATATATTGCCACATTCTAAACTCGGACCACAAAGGCAGTTTTTAAAGATATCACAATCGAAATACTCTGTGGTCTGGAAACTTATCCCCAGTAGCCTCCATAGCCACCTACAAAAATTCATCCAGGTATTCATGTCATTTCATACATTCAATTCTAGAGACACATATCCTGAAAGTAATATTTATTTTTACCGTAGCCCCCATATCCACCTTAAATGATAGCGCAACAGAATTAGAGTAATTAGAGAATTAGAGTCGTTGCAAGGGATCAATTTTTGAACAATTTTACGATGCATGCTGAAAAAAATTATTTTTACCATAACCCCGATATCCACCTGTAAAAAATCAAACAGAGGTTCTTGTCATCCCAAATACTTTGTACTTACGGGTTTTACTTATGTAGATCAATTTATTGTTTTAACTTACCGTAACCGTATCCGCCGTATCCACCTTAAAAAGTAATGAAACATAATTCCTTGTCATTACAAACAGTCAACTTTATCAACAATTTTACAATACACATTAACAAATTGTTTTTTTACCGTAGCCACGAAATCCTCCGTATCCACCTGAAAATGATCATTAAGATTTTGTGGTCATTACAAATTTTCGATTTAATGATACGTACTCCATTTGTAACCTTCGTCATTTGTATTTTTACTTACCGTAGCCTCCATATCCACCCCAACCCCAATGTCGGGCCTGTCGGTCTAGCTGGGGTACTGTATCATTCAGTTTCGGGAGAGGTACATTCTTTTCTTCGGTGGTGGCCGCTGCAATAACACCAATCAGAGCAGCCAAGACGAGAATTGCGACCTGAATTCGGAAATTGAAAATTGACTAAAATATTTTCTTAAAATTTGTTTGAATGGTGAAAATGATATAATGTTGTAAATAAGTTGTAACTGACTTTGTTCATTTTGACTTCCAGTAAAACCTTCAAGCTAAAGCTTTGCACACTGGATGTTTGTATTGTATTCGATGTGATTGACACCGTCAACGACTGGAGAGCACAGTTTTATATGGAGCATTTTTAAAAACGTTTTTCCATTCATTAGTGAGAAAAGGAAGAATAACGGTTAAAGTATTTTCCATTTTTCAATAATGAGGTAATTAGCATGAGGCATTTCATCATTTAAAAAATTGCAACACATGATACATGAAATCATGCGTGTCTATTTATCTTACACGCAAGACCATGTAGCTTTTTGTGTGTCTAACAAACTTCGTTCCCAAACTTGACTCATCTAGTAAGTAGAGTCATTCCTCTTATCTTTTTAGCGCGCCTAGTCGTAATAATTAGAAGCAAATGAAGCAAGCTTGATCATTCATTTTATTTATCAAGGAATACATTTGGTCACATTATCTTGGGAAACGGAAGAATTTTCATTTTATAAATGGGATTGACGTCATAACGAATAGTTAATGGTGCACACCTGTTTACAGTTTGATTGTTTTGTAACCACCTTTTGCTGTAAACAACATACAACTCCACGTGATCAAGTTCCAACTTCATCACATCATCAGGCTAAGTTTTGACAACTAAGATGGGTGCATGTGACAAACTCAAGATTAGACTTTGATCGAACCTGAACTCGCTTACTTTTGCTATTTTCGAAAATTTCCATCGCTTATCTGCAATAGCCAGTCGCCATATCTTAACCTTCACAAGAGTGCCTGGTACTGTTTCTACTTATTTATTTACCGCATACTGGGAAGGCTAAAAAAAACATTCATAATGTAGAAACTTTGTGTAAGAAATATTATCAATCGACACCGTTGTTGTCTTGAGTAATACGAATCTAATGATATTTACGTAGCAATAGGTTATTGAATTTCATTGTTAGTATAAGCTTAAGTTATTGTGCCATTTGCTAACCATTTTACCGCATAGAGAGACTTGGGACGTCTCAGATAACAGGCTTATTTACCCACTTACTTTGGTTATTGAAATTTCAGCCATATTTTCATGAAATCAACAATGCCTAACTTTTAACGGTGTGTCACCAATAAAACAAACAGCTTCACCGGCAATAAAGCACAATTACCTTGTGGCCCCAATCCCCATAAAATGCGAGAAGTGCATGAGCTTGAACAGATGTGCACCTGAGACAGAACAAACGAAGAAATTGTGAACCGTGATTATCAACATTGCTATTATTATTATTATTATTATTATTATTGCTCATCATAGTCATCATCCAAATCCTTCCCAGTTTCTACCTTCTTCACATCACTCCAGTGCTTAGTAAGGTATCCACAATCCAATCCCATAATCAAACACAGTCGCCTTTGTAGACATTCTCAAGTGAAAACATCATGGTCATCCAGCTGGAATGAGCAATAAAAAGAAAATCCTACATAGTCTCAGATTCGGTGTATTTTCCTTGGTTAAGTTACAACTGCGTACTCTCACCTTCATTTTCGTCCTTTCACAGGTTTTTTTTCTGGGCAATCTAATAAGAGAAAGACCTATAAAACATACCAACATAACCACACGATAACGTTTCCACACTCTCGGTTCAGTCAACTGGACTCACGTAACTTTGTCCCGTCTCGTATTATATCATTCTTCATAAAAACAGACGACCAGCAGCTTCTGTCTGATGACAAGAGAGAGAGAAAAAAAGTATTCTCAAACAGCTGGAGAGTTTCTTTCCGAGATTTCTATTCCTTTTTCTTGTGAAAAAGGAAAAGGACACACAAACACGTGGAGTGCATATCACATTAAGCAGAACTTATTATTTTCCCACACACCCAATAAAGAAAACCTCATCGAATTGAATGACCCTGCCAAGTTGACAAACTGACGAAAGAAAGCTTCTTTATGAAGGTTCTTGAAAAAAATCCGAATGATTTACCCTACACATCTTTGAATTTGTGGAGTGTGGACACAAAAGAGTGATGCGCTCTAAAAAAATGAGATTGCACCTCCACAAGCATAAGAAAGAGCACGCTGCAATTCACTCAAGCAAGAAAGAAGAGGTGAAATTTCCCACTTGAGATAAAATAATGAGAGGATACGAGTGCACTGAAAATAGCATTTTGCACGGGAGAATTCACTAAGTGCTTTTGCGACCAGCATTCCCGAAGTTATTTCAGACGGGCACTTCCTTCCACCGGAAATTGTCCAGTTTCCTCTGCAAAGAGTTTAGGATTTGGGTGTGTACATGAAGAAACATATTATTACGTACTTCAATGTGTGCCACACATTGATACATACATATTACTTTATAGTTTAATTACTACCCATCCACCTTCCGCAGTACCATGCATAAATTGTTATCACTCATTTTCTGTCTCAGTTCTGCTCGCTTCCCTATACTGCATTTAGTTGGCTTTCCTTTTCCAAGCTTCAAGAAAGCAGATGAAGAGGAAACAAAGATGAAAGTAGAGAAAAGTCAAAGGCTTTTCGCCTTATCTTGTGCTTTTCACCTAGAACATGATAATATATTTATGGCTACATTTTCACTTTATACAGAACTCGTACAGACTCACTCATCTCTATAAACGTGTAGTACTACATAAAATGTACATACATACATATTATATTAAGTCTCACATTTGAAGGAATCTTGTTACCCCTTTTCACCCGTCGACACGCTCAACTTGTTTTGTCCTGGTGTATATATGTATGTAGTAGTGCAAAGCAAACAAGTAGGAACAAGGAAACCTCCAACTTTTTGTTCCTTGTCTGTGCGTGTTGTACAGAAGTAAGTTTTGTTTGATTACTTTGTGAAAGACAAGAGAGAAAAAAGTTTCCTGTTCTGTCATTGTTTCCTTTTTTCAGGGTGACTGGTATTGATCTAGGTTGGGGAAGCGGACACAAGCCAAGTGTGTGCATTAACGGAGGTGTCGACAAAGGTTAATGTTCTGCGATTGTGTGAACCAGTCGAGGAATGACATCAACAAGTCAGTTTCAATGCATTGCATTCCAGGAAAGGACGGACCATGAAGAAAAAAGTTTTTTCTTTCTTCGTGCATGTCGAATTGTAGCAAAGATGACTTGAAAACAACACGCTGAATATATCGTTGTTAACTCGTCTTGCACGGAAAAAGTTACTTCGGGAAATATGTTCAAACTTCATTTAAGCCTAATGTCAGAATTTATTTTTTTAATATTTATAAGTCCATGCTGCTGTTAATTGTACATTACTTTTTGGTTGGGTGCAAGTTTTTTTTCGGGGACAACGAAAGGCTTGACAAGTTGACTTGCCGCATAATATGCAACTTTCTGCTAAAAAACTATACGAGTAAAGTGTGCCATTAATATTCAAGCGAGGACATTGGGTAACTGTTGTATATTTGCAGCTAACTAATCCAACTGTTTTTGCTAACCTCAAATACTTTATTCAATGGCATTTGGTTCTCCCTACAATGTGTGAACCTTGCATGCACGTAGGAACCTTAAAATACTCTTCAGGTACCTGTATTTGTATACTTTACGGCAGCTATGTCTGTCCATTGGGACAATAGAAATGGGACAGATTATACAGAAATGCATCATAGAACTCGTACCTACCTAAAATGCCTGTTGTTATTTTTGGAGTTTTCGTATATAAAATAGGTATTTTTTAATTTCGCCGAAATTATAGGTCTGAAAATGTTGTGACTAAATATAAAGGTAATATGAACATATTCTTTCGGGAAGGGTTAAATGTACAAAAAATCATGCCAGTGTTCGGACTAAGCCATAGCATTTTATGCGGCTTGGCTTAACTTGGCTTCGGTTACAATAGAGTACACACACAGTCCGGGTGCAATCATATTGCCTTTTAATATAATCCTACGATTTAAAAATTCCACTAACATAGTACACTCAGGGATTAAAAGTTTGGCTGGCGTGAGTGAAGACAGTAATTCTGAGAAGTGGCTGCTTTAATTTCTTCGCAGAACCATCAAAATGTATTATTGTTCGCTCCACATGTTATTTTCTTTGAAAAAGTGTGTACATACAATAAGCTTTGAGAGAATGTTGTTTGAATAGGCCATTGGTGAATTTTGGGGTCACATCACAGTTTCTATTTTAAACTAAATTGGATTAACATTTGGTAATATTCAATTTTATTTCGTTTCCTACTTTTGTGTACCTCTTAAATTTTCACCACCGAAATGGCAGAAGAAGCCAGGACACAACTTGATTTTAATAATGAGTTCACATTGGAGCAAGAATATGAGAGGAACGTGCAGTTAGATGAAGCGGTAATTTTTTATAAACACAGCTTTAATATAAAGGTTCCAACTTACTTTAGGCTTAATAATATTCAATATCCATAATTAAACCACACATGCAAAGGAAATGTGTGGGTCACAGTTGTCATCTTTTCCTTCCGATTGCGGGCCAGGAGTGGTCGTAGGACTGGCCCAGAACTGGCCTCTTTTTGGACCCATTTCCTTTGTAGACATCAACGGCACGGCTGCACCTTTTGGTGGATGTTTTCCGCTTTCTAAAAACAGCTCACTTCCCGACGTCCTTGCTGAAAATGAAAATACAAGGGGTACCAGTAACTCTGGAGAAGTTGGCAATCTGATAGAATACGATTCTGATGGGATCCCGGTGGTGGGCTTCCCGAGACTTTTGGCAGTGGAAGGCAAGACAAAGCGTCAACTGGAGCAAGCGATTCAGCGGTTTTGCGACAAGCTGATGAATACGCCACCTCAACAAGTTGCGGCAGAGTTGACGAGCCAAATTTTTCTGGACAATGATGAGCTTCTGTATGTGCTCGTCACCGATGTGGCTTCATATCCGGTTATGTCGAAGTCGCTTAACTGGATGGAACACGACCATGAGAGAGTAGCGAGCAGCAGCAGTGTGGCCTTCACCTGTCTTTTCGATGTGGACAACGAGACATTCGCTCTGTTTCTATTTTCCCCGATGGAAATCACGTTTACTCTGGAGGGAGAAAATAACCAACAGCTCGAG
Organism: Troglopedetes dispersus; assembly: GCA_027744215.1. NCBI lineage: Eukaryota > Metazoa > Arthropoda > Collembola > Entomobryomorpha > Paronellidae > Troglopedetes > Troglopedetes dispersus. Next base: position 1,421 of record JAHZNF010000391.1, on the reverse strand, counting down.
CAGTATCCAAATTGGAATGGGCCGATAACCAGTGTCTTCTTTTTCGGGACGAGCAAGGTTGGAATGAGCTTCGAGGCTGAGAACAAAATTATCACGATTGAGTTTCTGGAGACTCTGGAGTCCGAAGAAGAACCAGTTACTCAAAATTTCGATGAGGTAGCTACATAAATGTGGCAAGAGTATGTATGAAAGAAGTAAGTATTTGCGAGCTATGACTATGGATTATTTCAGTTTGGATTGGTGTGTTTTAGTTTCTCTCCCTACCTATGATAACCTCCATGTTAAAAATGATTTTATGTCATAAATAGCAAATCTTTTGTAGAGTTTCCTTGTTTTCTTTTTTCAACGTCCTATTGATTTATTAAAATCGATCGATACAATAAAATATTCAGTATGCAATACATGAATGTGTTGCAACGATTTTTATTTGTGTTCATTTGTCACAAAGACAAGCAACTTGTATACTAATATGCATATAATCTTTATTTTTATGCTTTGCTATGAAATTCCTCTGACACTTCTGACAAAATTGACACATAAATCCCTTTCGTAGCCCCTTGCCATCAAAAGAATCCCCAAACTCTCAGAGTATATCATAACTTGTCCAAATCGTCCTGCAGGAAAGTAAGGGATCGATAATGAATTAGTGGGTGACCAGCGCAAGAAGATAATTATTGAATTGGGATTCAGTTTAAGTATATTTTTCAATATCCACGCCAATCACAAATGGGATTTATGTTTCTCATTAAGACTAAGAAAATACAAAGGTGTTTGCCTTGCCCGTAGAATGTAGAACAAAGGTTACAAAAGGTAAGATGAGGTCACAAAACTTGCAAAGATCGGACAGCAAAACGCCAAAAGGACCACCCTGATCTGATAGAGCAATGCTTTTGGGTTGTGCCAAATCAAAAAAATTTTACTTTCGCACCACGTGCTATATATCCCATTTTTTGAAGTGTTTACCACAAACACCAATTTTCTTGGATGTGAATGGTTTTCTGGAAACAGAAAAAAAGTTAAACAAAAAAGGTGTCATTTCCCTTGCCCATTTTCTTGTAACCTCTTCTTCTTCGTCTTCCAACATCAAAAAAAGTAACTAACCTTTTCTATTTTTATTGCTTGCCTTCACCTTTCCCTTTTTCACTGTGTGATACTTTTTCACTTTCCCCCAAGAAAGCAAAAAATAACAATTTTATTGAACTGAATGGTGTTTCATGGAAGGCTGCCAATTGAAGCTACGCTTTTGATGGTATAGGGACTAAGGAAAAAAAGCATTACATGCTGTGAAGTGGCAGAGAGCAGACAAAAAATGTATCAAATTTTCCAAGTCAAATCCTCCTTTCTTCTTTTCCCCATTTTCTTTTCTTGCCTTGTAAAAGGAACAGCCAGGCTTGATATTTTCTGAGGACAGACAAAAGTGG
>JAHZNF010000390.1:0-10274 GCA_027744215.1 Troglopedetes dispersus | reverse complement strand
GCCGTAAATAATATTAATTATGGGTTAGTTACGTAAATACTAAATACTTTGACAGAAAGCAGCTTTTTACGAACCGTATTTGCAGAACTAGTTCAAGGTTACAGTACTCTCACTCCGGGTTGGCTTGCTAATTAAATATTATTTCATGAATTCACGTATTCACGCCCTTTCGTAGATATTAAAAGCCATGTTATGTCGAATATCCCTTTATTTAATTATATCAATACAAAGTAACTTCAAAAGTAACCACTTTTTTTGGAAATATTTACTATGAAATAATTTATGTGTGTTTCACTGCGTGTAACCACAAACGAAGAGTTTAATATATGAATTTTTGTGTAATTACAATGTGTAATATGATTATTAGGGAGGTAAATGTTTATAATTAGTTCCTGTAAATATTCTTCTTCACCTCTACTCTTGTTCCTCAGGTAAAATAATGTGTGGCGTGCATTTATTATTTCGCTAGCTCTATTTGCAAAAGTTACTAATCGAAAAGCGAAAAGAATAACGACCTTTCATTTCAAAACTGGTTCAAGTTGGTTCATTAACTAGATATGTAGGAAGGTATAGGTTAGGTTAAAGCCAATTTTAATTTCTGGTATTTTTTTTCAGCTATCTATTTTACTTGTTTCTTGCAGTAATTGTTTTTCACACAGTATTTGTTTCGTTGTTACACCCCTACTGCTCATCAAGCTCTGTACATTCTGTTAGAAATATATAATCTAAGGTTAACCGTTGTCCTTTTAGTCACTTTTTTTTGTTTATTTTCAAGAAGGAAAACACTATTTAATATTTAGTTACAATTAAAGTTTGTTCTGTATTTTTACTTGCAATTTACATTACGCAATAATATGTGGTTTCATTCACATTTTTGTTTGATTGAATAGTCAACAATACCAGATCAACATGGGAATAAGAACTCATTAGCGCTGAGTAAGACGATCAATTACAGATTAACCTTTATATACGTTGTTATTAAGTAATAATTATTGTTGAATTTTTGTTTCGGAGTGGTTTTTTTTTAAGTATAAGTAATTCACTTTAGAGGTGATTTAATGAAGGATTGTGAAGGAGTTGCCCCGGTGTGATAAAATGGGAGATGAAAAAGCATTTAAGCTATGCATAGATTCACAATGAAATCAGAATGGTGCAGACAATCGTAAGGAAAGGGTCGAAAGAAAGGTTTATCTAAGAGCTATAATTAGTAGCGTCTTGAATACATTTTGCTGTGGTTGTGATTTGTGTTTACTGCACCGTCAAGTAAAAAGTCAATGTAGCTTATACCTAGACTATTGAGATAAGACTACAATTATTATTGCTGCTTTACTTCTTTAGAGTGGAGTTAATATGATTCACATAATTATTCGATATTTTAAAGTTGTATACAGTATGTTTCAGCTGAATTCCATTGTCTTATTTAAAAAAAATATATTCTACAAGATAACACATTAGCACAAAACTTCCAAAAGAAGTAAAAGCTGACAGGTTGCGAATAACTTTGGGCATATGAAATTAGAAGTCACCATTGTGCTGGCGGTGGAGGTCTGTAAAAATGACAGTTGGCTTGTAGGAACAAGTTCAGGTAGATGTTTTCATGAGAACAGTAACATGTAAACTGACTGACTTAGCGTACCCCAAGACTAATTTCTTGACTACTACGTCATGAGATTAGCACAATCGCAGTCTTTTGATCCACTCAGTTGTAATTTTCATTCGAGTTAAACAAACTGTTCAAAACAATCATATGTCGCACTCATTTCTGACGCAATTCTCTTAATGTGTGTAATTGTTGTGCTAATAATCCTTCAATCTATGTGTTGTTACCCTATCTTTAATGTCAACACACCTTCAGGGTTTTCATGTCCAAAGGTCCAACTTGTTCAGAGCTTGTTAACATTTTAAGAATTTTGGAATTTTTTAATAGCAGTTATAGTTTAGTAAATATTTAAAAAATAAAACGGTGGAATTCAGCTGAAACTTATGGTAGATTAACAATCAAGTTGTCAAAACAGGCTGGATTATGCAACCAACTTTGAAAACAAATGTCGGTTATTAAAAATATAAATGATAAGGTATATGTCACCACACAATTTTAGAAACTCAGAAAATGTTAGGTAAAGCACAAAAGTTGCTGAATCTGTGACAGGGAAAAGAGATTGAAGTCGGGACTTTCATTCTTCGAAAACTAATAATATACATACATAAAACAAAGGAAGTAATTGGAGTAATTTTTCGTGAAGATATTCGTTGCTAGATACCATGTATATTATTATTAAATAATACCTATGCAAAATTCTCTGTTATTATTTATAGGCACATTTGAATTTTGAAATTCGGATGATTATACCATAGCGATAGGAAACTATTATTGTAAGAGAAGAGTAAACAACCAACCTAGGTATATTATTAAGTTACATACATGATGTATGTACTTACTCACGTAAATCTACATAGAAATTAGACTTTTAATTATAAAAATAATAATTACAAATGTAATGAATGTAAGAAAATTATAATGAAATATATTGTACTGTACAGTAGTTAAATCACATTGTCACGGACATTTTGCAGTTTGCTAAAAACAAAAGAAGAAAAAAAACAAACGAAATTACATTGTGTTATATGGCTATATGTATATGTATTTACAAGTGGTAAAAATTGAATGAATCAGTTTGTTCAAAAAAAATTTAAAAAATAAAATAAAAAAAAACAATCTGAACCAGTAAAATCATACAAAGTGAAAGCCAGCGTTTCCGGTAATTTTGTCATTGTGACAAAATGTGATTCTGAAGACCTTTATATTCTTTAAAAAGCATGTTTGAGGGCGCTCGTGCTTTCTTTCAGGGAAGCCACCACATCAAACGTAAATGAACCACCAAAAAATTGAATTGAATGAAGCTCTAAAATGTAAAAAAATATAATAAGGTCAGCATCATTATTTCTAAAGGAAAACGAGCGTCTAGTTAACCACACACACGTATGGATCACACGTCTTGCCGTTTCTGCTCCCGCTACAAGCTCTCAGAGAGAGAGAGAGAAGAAGAAAAAATTAAGTTAAGTTAAAACGTGGAACGGTGGAACAATATATGTACAATATATGATGTATTTCCCAATTTTTTAATTTAAAAAAAAAATATATGTATGGGCATGTCAGGCTAGATTTGTTTTCCGCGGAAGCAAGCGTGCTCCACACACACACACCGTCACTTCATCATCCTGGAGAACGCAAGAGTCATTCCAAAAATAAGAAAAAAAGGACTTGTTGACTTTGTAATGCAAGTGAAATTATTATGGAAAGAGGCGAGACGCAAGAGACAGGGAAGAGATCAATATTATGAAAATTAAACGGAATACTGGAAAAGCAAAAAAATGCTTTCGTTAGAGAAAGCAAGAGAGAGGGAGAGCCGTAAATAATATTAATTATGGGTTAGTTACGTAAATACTAAATACTTTGACAGAAAGCAGCTTTTTACGAACCGTATTTGCAGAACTAGTTCAAGGTTACAGTACTCTCACTCCGGGTTGGCTTGCTAATTAAATATTATTTCATGAATTCACGTATTCACGCCCTTTCGTAGATATTAAAAGCCATGTTATGTCGAATATCCCTTTATTTAATTATATCAATACAAAGTAACTTCAAAAGTAACCACTTTTTTTGGAAATATTTACTATGAAATAATTTATGTGTGTTTCACTGCGTGTAACCACAAACGAAGAGTTTAATATATGAATTTTTGTGTAATTACAATGTGTAATATGATTATTAGGGAGGTAAATGTTTATAATTAGTTCCTGTAAATATTCTTCTTCACCTCTACTCTTGTTCCTCAGGTAAAATAATGTGTGGCGTGCATTTATTATTTCGCTAGCTCTATTTGCAAAAGTTACTAATCGAAAAGCGAAAAGAATAACGACCTTTCATTTCAAAACTGGTTCAAGTTGGTTCATTAACTAGATATGTAGGAAGGTATAGGTTAGGTTAAAGCCAATTTTAATTTCTGGTATTTTTTTTCAGCTATCTATTTTACTTGTTTCTTGCAGTAATTGTTTTTCACACAGTATTTGTTTCGTTGTTACACCCCTACTGCTCATCAAGCTCTGTACATTCTGTTAGAAATATATAATCTAAGGTTAACCGTTGTCCTTTTAGTCACTTTTTTTTGTTTATTTTCAAGAAGGAAAACACTATTTAATATTTAGTTACAATTAAAGTTTGTTCTGTATTTTTACTTGCAATTTACATTACGCAATAATATGTGGTTTCATTCACATTTTTGTTTGATTGAATAGTCAACAATACCAGATCAACATGGGAATAAGAACTCATTAGCGCTGAGTAAGACGATCAATTACAGATTAACCTTTATATACGTTGTTATTAAGTAATAATTATTGTTGAATTTTTGTTTCGGAGTGGTTTTTTTTTAAGTATAAGTAATTCACTTTAGAGGTGATTTAATGAAGGATTGTGAAGGAGTTGCCCCGGTGTGATAAAATGGGAGATGAAAAAGCATTTAAGCTATGCATAGATTCACAATGAAATCAGAATGGTGCAGACAATCGTAAGGAAAGGGTCGAAAGAAAGGTTTATCTAAGAGCTATAATTAGTAGCGTCTTGAATACATTTTGCTGTGGTTGTGATTTGTGTTTACTGCACCGTCAAGTAAAAAGTCAATGTAGCTTATACCTAGACTATTGAGATAAGACTACAATTATTATTGCTGCTTTACTTCTTTAGAGTGGAGTTAATATGATTCACATAATTATTCGATATTTTAAAGTTGTATACAGTATGTTTCAGCTGAATTCCATTGTCTTATTTAAAAAAAATATATTCTACAAGATAACACATTAGCACAAAACTTCCAAAAGAAGTAAAAGCTGACAGGTTGCGAATAACTTTGGGCATATGAAATTAGAAGTCACCATTGTGCTGGCGGTGGAGGTCTGTAAAAATGACAGTTGGCTTGTAGGAACAAGTTCAGGTAGATGTTTTCATGAGAACAGTAACATGTAAACTGACTGACTTAGCGTACCCCAAGACTAATTTCTTGACTACTACGTCATGAGATTAGCACAATCGCAGTCTTTTGATCCACTCAGTTGTAATTTTCATTCGAGTTAAACAAACTGTTCAAAACAATCATATGTCGCACTCATTTCTGACGCAATTCTCTTAATGTGTGTAATTGTTGTGCTAATAATCCTTCAATCTATGTGTTGTTACCCTATCTTTAATGTCAACACACCTTCAGGGTTTTCATGTCCAAAGGTCCAACTTGTTCAGAGCTTGTTAACATTTTAAGAATTTTGGAATTTTTTAATAGCAGTTATAGTTTAGTAAATATTTAAAAAATAAAACGGTGGAATTCAGCTGAAACTTATGGTAGATTAACAATCAAGTTGTCAAAACAGGCTGGATTATGCAACCAACTTTGAAAACAAATGTCGGTTATTAAAAATATAAATGATAAGGTATATGTCACCACACAATTTTAGAAACTCAGAAAATGTTAGGTAAAGCACAAAAGTTGCTGAATCTGTGACAGGGAAAAGAGATTGAAGTCGGGACTTTCATTCTTCGAAAACTAATAATATACATACATAAAACAAAGGAAGTAATTGGAGTAATTTTTCGTGAAGATATTCGTTGCTAGATACCATGTATATTATTATTAAATAATACCTATGCAAAATTCTCTGTTATTATTTATAGGCACATTTGAATTTTGAAATTCGGATGATTATACCATAGCGATAGGAAACTATTATTGTAAGAGAAGAGTAAACAACCAACCTAGGTATATTATTAAGTTACATACATGATGTATGTACTTACTCACGTAAATCTACATAGAAATTAGACTTTTAATTATAAAAATAATAATTACAAATGTAATGAATGTAAGAAAATTATAATGAAATATATTGTACTGTACAGTAGTTAAATCACATTGTCACGGACATTTTGCAGTTTGCTAAAAACAAAAGAAGAAAAAAAACAAACGAAATTACATTGTGTTATATGGCTATATGTATATGTATTTACAAGTGGTAAAAATTGAATGAATCAGTTTGTTCAAAAAAAATTTAAAAAATAAAATAAAAAAAAACAATCTGAACCAGTAAAATCATACAAAGTGAAAGCCAGCGTTTCCGGTAATTTTGTCATTGTGACAAAATGTGATTCTGAAGACCTTTATATTCTTTAAAAAGCATGTTTGAGGGCGCTCGTGCTTTCTTTCAGGGAAGCCACCACATCAAACGTAAATGAACCACCAAAAAATTGAATTGAATGAAGCTCTAAAATGTAAAAAAATATAATAAGGTCAGCATCATTATTTCTAAAGGAAAACGAGCGTCTAGTTAACCACACACACGTATGGATCACACGTCTTGCCGTTTCTGCTCCCGCTACAAGCTCTCAGAGAGAGAGAGAGAAGAAGAAAAAATTAAGTTAAGTTAAAACGTGGAACGGTGGAACAATATATGTACAATATATGATGTATTTCCCAATTTTTTAATTTAAAAAAAAAATATATGTATGGGCATGTCAGGCTAGATTTGTTTTCCGCGGAAGCAAGCGTGCTCCACACACACACACCGTCACTTCATCATCCTGGAGAACGCAAGAGTCATTCCAAAAATAAGAAAAAAAGGACTTGTTGACTTTGTAATGCAAGTGAAATTATTATGGAAAGAGGCGAGACGCAAGAGACAGGGAAGAGATCAATATTATGAAAATTAAACGGAATACTGGAAAAGCAAAAAAATGCTTTCGTTAGAGAAAGCAAGAGAGAGGGAGAGCCGTAAATAATATTAATTATGGGTTAGTTACGTAAATACTAAATACTTTGACAGAAAGCAGCTTTTTACGAACCGTATTTGCAGAACTAGTTCAAGGTTACAGTACTCTCACTCCGGGTTGGCTTGCTAATTAAATATTATTTCATGAATTCACGTATTCACGCCCTTTCGTAGATATTAAAAGCCATGTTATGTCGAATATCCCTTTATTTAATTATATCAATACAAAGTAACTTCAAAAGTAACCACTTTTTTTGGAAATATTTACTATGAAATAATTTATGTGTGTTTCACTGCGTGTAACCACAAACGAAGAGTTTAATATATGAATTTTTGTGTAATTACAATGTGTAATATGATTATTAGGGAGGTAAATGTTTATAATTAGTTCCTGTAAATATTCTTCTTCACCTCTACTCTTGTTCCTCAGGTAAAATAATGTGTGGCGTGCATTTATTATTTCGCTAGCTCTATTTGCAAAAGTTACTAATCGAAAAGCGAAAAGAATAACGACCTTTCATTTCAAAACTGGTTCAAGTTGGTTCATTAACTAGATATGTAGGAAGGTATAGGTTAGGTTAAAGCCAATTTTAATTTCTGGTATTTTTTTTCAGCTATCTATTTTACTTGTTTCTTGCAGTAATTGTTTTTCACACAGTATTTGTTTCGTTGTTACACCCCTACTGCTCATCAAGCTCTGTACATTCTGTTAGAAATATATAATCTAAGGTTAACCGTTGTCCTTTTAGTCACTTTTTTTTGTTTATTTTCAAGAAGGAAAACACTATTTAATATTTAGTTACAATTAAAGTTTGTTCTGTATTTTTACTTGCAATTTACATTACGCAATAATATGTGGTTTCATTCACATTTTTGTTTGATTGAATAGTCAACAATACCAGATCAACATGGGAATAAGAACTCATTAGCGCTGAGTAAGACGATCAATTACAGATTAACCTTTATATACGTTGTTATTAAGTAATAATTATTGTTGAATTTTTGTTTCGGAGTGGTTTTTTTTTAAGTATAAGTAATTCACTTTAGAGGTGATTTAATGAAGGATTGTGAAGGAGTTGCCCCGGTGTGATAAAATGGGAGATGAAAAAGCATTTAAGCTATGCATAGATTCACAATGAAATCAGAATGGTGCAGACAATCGTAAGGAAAGGGTCGAAAGAAAGGTTTATCTAAGAGCTATAATTAGTAGCGTCTTGAATACATTTTGCTGTGGTTGTGATTTGTGTTTACTGCACCGTCAAGTAAAAAGTCAATGTAGCTTATACCTAGACTATTGAGATAAGACTACAATTATTATTGCTGCTTTACTTCTTTAGAGTGGAGTTAATATGATTCACATAATTATTCGATATTTTAAAGTTGTATACAGTATGTTTCAGCTGAATTCCATTGTCTTATTTAAAAAAAATATATTCTACAAGATAACACATTAGCACAAAACTTCCAAAAGAAGTAAAAGCTGACAGGTTGCGAATAACTTTGGGCATATGAAATTAGAAGTCACCATTGTGCTGGCGGTGGAGGTCTGTAAAAATGACAGTTGGCTTGTAGGAACAAGTTCAGGTAGATGTTTTCATGAGAACAGTAACATGTAAACTGACTGACTTAGCGTACCCCAAGACTAATTTCTTGACTACTACGTCATGAGATTAGCACAATCGCAGTCTTTTGATCCACTCAGTTGTAATTTTCATTCGAGTTAAACAAACTGTTCAAAACAATCATATGTCGCACTCATTTCTGACGCAATTCTCTTAATGTGTGTAATTGTTGTGCTAATAATCCTTCAATCTATGTGTTGTTACCCTATCTTTAATGTCAACACACCTTCAGGGTTTTCATGTCCAAAGGTCCAACTTGTTCAGAGCTTGTTAACATTTTAAGAATTTTGGAATTTTTTAATAGCAGTTATAGTTTAGTAAATATTTAAAAAATAAAACGGTGGAATTCAGCTGAAACTTATGGTAGATTAACAATCAAGTTGTCAAAACAGGCTGGATTATGCAACCAACTTTGAAAACAAATGTCGGTTATTAAAAATATAAATGATAAGGTATATGTCACCACACAATTTTAGAAACTCAGAAAATGTTAGGTAAAGCACAAAAGTTGCTGAATCTGTGACAGGGAAAAGAGATTGAAGTCGGGACTTTCATTCTTCGAAAACTAATAATATACATACATAAAACAAAGGAAGTAATTGGAGTAATTTTTCGTGAAGATATTCGTTGCTAGATACCATGTATATTATTATTAAATAATACCTATGCAAAATTCTCTGTTATTATTTATAGGCACATTTGAATTTTGAAATTCGGATGATTATACCATAGCGATAGGAAACTATTATTGTAAGAGAAGAGTAAACAACCAACCTAGGTATATTATTAAGTTACATACATGATGTATGTACTTACTCACGTAAATCTACATAGAAATTAGACTTACTGTACAGTAGTTAAATCACATTGTCACGGACATTTTGCAGTTTGCTAAAAACAAAAGAAGAAAAAAAACAAACGAAATTACATTGTGTTATATGGCTATATGTATATGTATTTACAAGTGGTAAAAATTGAATGAATCAGTTTGTTCAAAAAAAATTTAAAAAATAAAATAAAAAAAAACAATCTGAACCAGTAAAATCATACAAAGTGAAAGCCAGCGTTTCCGGTAATTTTGTCATTGTGACAAAATGTGATTCTGAAGACCTTTATATTCTTTAAAAAGCATGTTTGAGGGCGCTCGTGCTTTCTTTCAGGGAAGCCACCACATCAAACGTAAATGAACCACCAAAAAATTGAATTGAATGAAGCTCTAAAATGTAAAAAAATATAATAAGGTCAGCATCATTATTTCTAAAGGAAAACGAGCGTCTAGTTAACCACACACACGTATGGATCACACGTCTTGCCGTTTCTGCTCCCGCTACAAGCTCTCAGAGAGAGAGAGAGAAGAAGAAAAAATTAAGTTAAGTTAAAACGTGGAACGGTGGAACAATATATGTACAATATATGATGTATTTCCCAATTTTTTAATTTAAAAAAAAAATATATGTATGGGCATGTCAGGCTAGATTTGTTTTCCGCGGAAGCAAGCGTGCTCCACACACACACACCGTCACTTCATCATCCTGGAGAACGCAAGAGTCATTCCAAAAATAAGAAAAAAAGGACTTGTTGACTTTGTAATGCAAGTGAAATTATTATGGAAAGAGGCGAGACGCAAGAGACAGGGAAGAGATCAATATTATGAAAATTAAACGGAATACTGGAAAAGCAAAAAAATGCTTTCGTTAGAGAAAGCAAGAGAGAGGGAGAGCCGTAAATAATATTAATTATGGGTTAGTTACGTAAATACTAAATACTTTGACAGAAAGCAGCTTTTTACGAACCGTATTTGCAGAACTAGTTCAAGGTTACAGTACTCTCACTCCGGGT
>JAHZNF010000389.1:0-23988 GCA_027744215.1 Troglopedetes dispersus | reverse complement strand
GCATCATGAAAATGAGAGAAAGAAGGAAAGAAAGGAAACGTGAATGTGAAATGTTTAAAATGAATAAATCTTAATATGTTATAACGAAGCACACGCCTCTTTTCACATCTCATATCTGAATTCTTCGCACAGCCTACCATCTGACAAGTAAATCAACTCGGTGGAAAAGGAAAACAGAGGAATATAACTTCGGTGACCCCAAATAACACAACTGGAACATGCCATGTCATATGAATAAATGAAAACCAGCATTTTAGCCTCTTCTGAAGCTACAACAAGGAGTCCCCAGGTTTTGTGACTGTACAATGTCCATGTATTTTTCATGCGGAGTGATGTACGTATTATGATGAATGACTTAAGACAAGATTCTGTCAAGGGAATTAAAAATGTAGGTCACTTTTGTATACCATCAGCTGATTCACGGAGAAGATTTGAAAATGGATGTTAAACATGCTTCCCAATTTGAGGCGTGCAAAGTTGTAGTGTCATCTCATTTTCTACCGTGTCTCAAGAAAATTTAGACAATAAAATGTTCTGTGAATTTGTTAAAAGTCCCAGAGTCAATGTAAAGCAGAGTGGAACAAAGTCTTGAATGTTTATTTTAGCAGGCAGAGCATAATTTGGGACGTTTGACCAAGTCAAGTTGTCGGGTTTCCAATTTTACTGACCACTCATAAATTACTCCGGCTCCTGGAAAACAGATTCTCAGTTTTCATGGTCATTGGGTCTTTTCTTTTAGAGAGTTACGATCCCACATTACTACACACCATTACTTCTCATTAATTATAATTTTCAACACTTGTACAAGCTCCCTAGTCATCTTATGTCATCTTATGTATTCGTGGGCGATCATCGCGAGTTATACAATAAGCTCCTTGTTTTCACAGACAAAATGACACCCTGCCTTTAAGGAGAGTATTATTGCCTCGCTTCCAAAGAAGAAATATTATGAACCGTAATAAAGAAACATGAAAGTAGAACCGATCTAGAAAACACATCAACTATAAGACAAAGACCTTTTATTTGTTGAAAACTTTCAAATAAACAACTTATGAGACTCACACAGAATTTTCAATTCATCGGTTTTTCATCAAACCAACCAAAGGATGCGTTGAAGGACACACTTCCAAGAAGTAGAACCACAAAGAGTTTGTTCACTTCAAGTCCCAAGCCCTACATTTTTGGTGGGTTAAGTAGTCTGCAGATTTTAAGGTGTCTTAGAAAGGTCAAAGATTAAATTTAAATTGCTATCATTCTCGGATTACATTGAAGTCTTTGGGTTCCTGAGAGCTACTTTTTTGTGGGTCACAAAATTCATAATGCTTGACTTCTTAAAAAAAGTCAACTCTTGATTTAAACAATCAAGTCCTGCTTTCCCTCGTAGCATCACAATGCTGAAGTCGGGCTTATTTCAGGATTAAAAGTAACCCTTGCATTGAAATTACTCAAATACTACATATATAATTACCCATGTAGCAGCAGTTCCACTCAGACAGAATTTTATAGATAAGGCGTTTCATTCAAGTTGGAAGATCAATACAAAATTATTTTGAGATGCCGTTGCTTTTAATCCTACTTCTGGTATTGCATGTCTCCTGCTCTCGCCTCTTGATATGAACTTCTGTGTCAGCATTATGGTTTTACATTCCACTTCCGAGATTGAGCAGACGTTTGTGATGTTTATGCTGGAACTATTCCATACAGTTGTAAATTATTACTTGAAACATCAGTCCATGTACACAGCACTACTTTACGGTAGATGAACTTCTTCCTTAATCTCTAACACAGCTCAAGAAAGACAGTTGGCTATACCTACAAATATAAAGTGCATAAATAGTTTTGACAAGCTCCTTTGAAAAGCAGACGGGCTTGGATAAGTTTAAGAAAACATGTCTTTTATTTTAAGTGCTTATATATACGATGGTAGTCATCATCACGTGCAAGTATTTGTTCCAGTCGGTCTTAGAAAGTGATCATCATAATTTAAAAAAGAAAACTTTGAAGGAATGGCCAGAAAACGTTACACGTAACTCTAGTGTCGGCACTCCGAAAAAGAAATAAACCCAGCACAATCAGATGCGATTAACACCAACCATGAGTCCTCAAGCACTTCCAAAATTTAACTGCAGCAGACACACACACACACATCAACCTACTGTAACGTCTCCCTTGTGTCGAGGGCCGATAATATGCCAAACATGGCGTTGTTCGACTGTCCAAAAGTAAGGTTTTTTTTTCATACTCTCAAGAAAAAAACGCGCTGCATGTGTTGTTAACCTTTTCCTAAACAAGTTCTGTTTCTGTACAACATTACGCATTTCCAGCAGAAGTGCACAATGTCAGTAGAGCATTGCAAAAGCATGCCTTTTCCATTTTTCAAGATTCATAAATTCATAACTTATATGTATATGCAAAGTGAAAAACTGTGTGATGGTGGTGGGCCTTGCAACCCGTTCACCGACCCATCTTTCATCATCATCGTGTTTCGGTCGACTCTCGCTAATCTGTTCCTTGCAGTGTAGAACATGAACTCAAGGAAGGGAACATGGGTCGAGTCCATAAGATGCATAATATATTTTCATCCGTAACAAACGCATGCCGACGAAAGCTTTTTTGTATGTAGTTGTCGTGTTTTTTCTTTCTGACGTAGTAGTCACTTGAAATTATATTCATTTAGTCACTTTCGGAAAGAAAACATTTCGGGTATGGTGTTCGTATATTTTTGTGGTGTAAAAATGATATTCTGAAAAGTACCCCGTTCTCCAGAGTGAAGTTGCTCACTTTTTTCCTAGCGCACATTTTTTTAAGAAGCTGGCCTGTATCACGTCAAGTGTATGGTTATTTTCTCTTTAGAAACCCAGTACTTATCACAATATATTTTTACGTACGGATGTTGTTGGTTTTCGTGGCATGCATATACTTTAGTCTGATATTGTACTCTGCCCGTTTCCGAAACACATACCATAATAAGTACATATTTATGTCTTGAGTGGAAGTGAGGTGGAAAAGTCTTTTCACTTGCTTCTTCCTCCATTCCTTTGAAAAACTACTTCCCTTCTATATTAAAGAAGTGGAGCTTTTAAAATGCGTAAAATGAATTTTCTACGCAAGGTTGGATACCTTCCCCTATAAAACTGGGCCTACGAGTCCTAGTATTACTCCCATAGTATGCTTTTCTGTAGCTTATAAAATATAAGTTAAAAATTCTTGTTGAACAACAACAAGAATAGTTTTTTCCACGAAGGAGTAAGTGGAAGTCAATCTGATCCACCCACAGTTTATTTTTGGCCGTGCTGTAAGAAGCCGAAGTAAAAACAAGTCGAAAACATTGGAAGGGTGAAGGCATGTTCAGATAAGATTGCCTTTTACATTTTTCTTAAGCAAAAAATCAACCGGAGATATGTATTTTTGTCGTTTTTTTCTCCCTTCACATTGCAACAATAATTTTAAAGGATGCTGGTTTATACTAGGAGCACGCACAACAAAATGAAATGGTAGCCAACCGACGTGAATGAGATGAGCATTTGCTTGTTCTTTGCTGCGCTACTTATTTTTTATGCCTAGTTATGTCTGCGCACGAATCCAGATTTGTCTTCTTAAATAATGCGTAGAAGCGACAGAAAGGAGATGCTTTTGTGTCTTTAAGTGATTTTTTTGCTGGAAATAATATCACTGCTGCACCAAACTGTAGCGAGGGATGGAACGAAAAAAAAAACGAGAAACTAGTTTTCTGTCGACAAGAGACTGATGTTGGTAATAATATGCCAGCTCGTCGAAGAGAGTTGATCAGGCGTTATTTCAAATGAGTTGTGTGCCTCCGCCCCAATTATGTGTTAGCATGTGATACAGCGTTAAAAGTTATGTTACGCGGGCGGGCGCGCAAAAGAGAGGTTTATGTTTGGCAAAGATACTCGTGTTGGTATAATTATATTGACTACGTTGATGACGATCCCATGTAAAGTTGTGACTGACGGGAGGACGACATGTGTCGCTCTTTTCGGTTTTATTTTCTTATCTCGAGGTTTTTTGTTTGTTTGATGAACTGTGCTTCCGGTCCCGGGCTGTAAAAATCCGCTGAGATAATTCAACTCGTTGAAAAATTTACAGGCCGTAACAAACTCAAAATCAGTTTTATAGATAACCCCCGAAATTTGTTTGAAAATAATTACGAAATCCTATGCAATTCGATTGAAAAAGTTTTCGTTTGACTCCTCTCCTAATTAGCCAATGTATTAGAATGCAGGCTCAAAATTCTTGGGTGCGTATCAAAGAGAAAGCGCCGGGAAGAAACTATGCATTTAAAGACTACTTTTGTGTGCTCATGCTTCCAAAAATACACATTCTATGTAATTCCAATTTACAGCAAACGAGTTGATGCAACCCCGAGAAAAGGTGAAGGAGAACGACAGCTGAAAATTGAACAAGGAATTGTGCCGTGATTTGATGTAAATAATGTTTTTGCCGGATATATGCTTATGTGGTGCACCACAAAAGAACCCAATAGTATTAAAACGAACTCCAGTTGGGTATAATTTAATTTGCTACAACATTTGCACTCTCTCCTGCTTTTACTTCATTACGTTTGATTTGATTTATTTGCCCTTCTCCGCAAGTCATCGTCTGCTGTGCAAGAGTAAAGGGAGGACCAAATAATTTCATCAAAATGCCTATTTATTCACAACATTGAGTTTTCCAATTAAACTTATATGATGCCGCTGTTAGTAACCCAAAAGAGGTAATTGAGTCACTCCAGGAAACTTTTGTATACTTCCAATTTTCCCTCTTTTCTGATTAGCTACGTGTGTGAAGGATTTTCCTTTAAAAAAGTTCAAGAGTCATTTTTAAAATAAAAAATGTAAATTTTTTTGTCGAGCTCCTCCTTAAATCATGTTAAGTACACTTTTGTGGAGTTGAACTGCTACTTAGCACGAGCATAATGGAGGGGAGACATAAAACCATAAACTTTTTTAAAACCATGAGTTGAGTTTTAGCAGTCATTCCGAAAACGTGGAAGCAGAGATGAGGGTTGTTTCAAATCACAAAATATGTTATTCATTTAAACCCGCGACTTTATGAGGAGCGTAAATAAATATACACAAACCGAGAATGCTTATTATTATTACAATTACTATTCATAATAAATGAGTGTGCTAACATTCTCCCCGAATCCTACAAAAACGTACGCGTGTTTGTACGGTAAGCTCGTGAAACTTCCTGCCATTGGAAATTGAATTTTAAAAGAGCGGATATTTACCAAGCGCAACCTCATACTCGCATGGAAGCAACCATTTAGATATTGTATGTAGTATGCAAGTGCTTACAAAAGGATGTTTGCTCTTTTTCGGGAAAGAAATAAGAGAACAAGATGGGAATAAATGCATTTTCCTGAGAAATGAATAACTTCACAGAACTTGCCCCGGGAAAAGTCACATTGATACTTCTTCCTCTCTCCATCTTCTCCATCATGGTCAACCGTCTCGTTCACCATATACCTAACATGGAAGTTCAATAATATATTTGTAAGAAAAATTGACAGCCAACTCGGCAATCTTAGTATCCGTATTTCCCACAAAGAACGCTCTTATCAGTACATGGCTTGCTTGGGTGCTCACTTCACGATTCCTTAGAGCAGTTGGAAAAATGGATACAGTGAAGTGGTGGGTGTAATGCCTCAAGATGAAGAGCAGGTATTATGCATAATAGATCTTTAAATGCACACTATACCCACCACGTATACACTTGATAGGTATATACTGTCTGGAGATATAATGTACATACTAAATGTACTAATCCGGAGAACACTCCCTTGGAGTACAAGAAGACTGTCGACCAGAATAGTGGAAGCCTTGACTGGTGAGGTATTTTGCACTGGCTTGAGGAAGATGTGTTGTTGGTGGCGGCGCGGTGGTGGTGATGATGAGGAGAATGATGTATATTATCTTTGAAACCTTTTAACTAGATTCGGTTTGCAAGACTGGTTAAGGGAGGAAGCCATCCGTGAAAAGAGTAACGACTTACACTACTCTGACACACGCAAATACCTACAATTTCCTTCCTTCCCCGGGAAAGATTCCAGCATCTGGAAATGCAAAAAGCTCTGTTGTTCAAGTGAATACCTAGCAAAAAAAGGGTTACGTTTTCTGATCTGCAAGCGTTTTTTACTCCCAGATCCTACTACTACTCTCTTGGTTCACGTTTTTCTGATCGTGAGGATGCTCCAAAACTGGCAGCAGAAAGGCTAGTAGCCCACAACGAACTTTTCTGAACGTTTATATAATGCTAAGCAGACGAGCATCGTTCAACTTTCATATTTTTACCAAGTTCTGTATCCGCTGTCTTGTATTCGTTCTGCATGCCTCTCTCAAAATTCCCAGAGAACGAAGAAGCAGAAGACTCTTAAAATGTACATCTATTTTTGTGTTATTTTTTTTCATCTGCGGAATTGCATTCACTTTACTACAAGCTGCGTAGACTTTACTCAATACTCCAGCACACACAAAATGTATGAAGAGTAGGTATGTGCATACGTTTCACATTTCTGCTTCTGTCAGATATGCACAAGTTTTGTAGTCACAAATTATGCGTACATTTGATAATAAGTGTGGAGCAATGTTGATGGTGTAGTCAACCAACTAACAACATTCATCCATCCATCCCATCCTGTGAGCTTTTACTTTTTTTACTCAGTCACTTACTTTACTTCGTTTTGCTTGATGAAACACGGTTTCTTTTTTCTTCTTCCTTAACTTTAGCTTTTCACCATTATCCTAACATATTCTCTGTCTGTCTCCCTGGTCTCTGGTTGGAAAATGTTGGTGGTGATGATTACATATTATGAGTAAGAAGTATGTATATAAGACCAAATATACTTACTGCTGTTATGCTAGTTTTTCTCTTACATTAAAAACTGGTCTTTTTTTCTGAAAAAAAACGGAAGAAATGGAAACATCACATGAAAAAAGTACGTAAGAGCAAATGCATACACATGGAACTGCATTTACTCTATTCTCTAGTTTTTTTCGCACATGAAATTTTGATATGACTGAGCACCACTCTCTGTTACACACACACCGACAGAACGAGATAGAGCAAGAAGAGAATCTCATCATCATGATTATTTCTGTACTCACTCTGTCGACCATATTGAGAGTGTGTGGAGTGAGTGAACGATTAACCAAACTAACTTCTTTTACTGATTCAAACTCACTCAAGTCAGGCCGCGCGGACTTTATTATGCAAAAAGCTCTTGTTCGCTCAGTCGATAAAAGAAATTCTCCTTTTCTCCAGTTTCTACTTTCTTGGTTAAAGAGCAAAAAAGGAAAGGAGAAAAATGTCAGTTCATGCCACCATGCCCTTATACATATACCACTTTAGTTACACAGACCTAGTTTCTCAGCCATTATTATGTTCCTCCCTTTTCCTCTCTCCGGTGCTGGTGTATAGTAAGAGACTTGTGTGCGGTGTGTGTGTGTGTGTGGCAAGGCAGTGGCATGAAAAAATATATTTAGAAAAATGAATCTGTAAAAAAGTTTTGCAAATTATGAATGGATGGATGCGTAGAGAGCATTGGGGTTTTCCATAATGGAAGTCTCCAAACTTTCTACCTATATATTAAACATAGTCGACGTGTGTGTTTCAAAACACACATGTAGGAGGTACACACAACATACACGTTACATTATGCTTTTGGAAGTGGAAACAAGTCTTTTGCCGAAAAAAAATCTGCAAAGCTTACCATATATTTGAGGCTGGTTGCTGGTTGCGTAGATTTCGAGTTGATATAGTCTTTTTTCCTCTGTGCAGCTTCTTTATGTGCTCAGTCATGAATGAATGAATGAGTGAAAGAGATGAAAACATATGTTCAGTTTTTTTTCTCCTGCCTGACATCATTCAAACATTTTATGGAAATCCATATTATTATTCACTCCGACAAGAAGAATTATACAGGCCTTTGAAAAGAAGAAAAAAAATGGAAAAGAAGAAGTGCGTACTTACCACGTAGTTGTTTTGGAAAAATATGCTAATTCACATATTTTCCACTTACACATCCTCACGGCATACACTTGTACACTTACGTCATGGGAAAATATGAGTAGATTTCATTCACGCAACCCAATGATGCTTCCGCTGATGCCGTAGCAGCCAACTATATTGCATTGGTTCGTCCGACGGCAGGATA
Source organism: Troglopedetes dispersus (assembly GCA_027744215.1). NCBI lineage: Eukaryota > Metazoa > Arthropoda > Collembola > Entomobryomorpha > Paronellidae > Troglopedetes > Troglopedetes dispersus. The sequence goes on along the minus strand of JAHZNF010000389.1, from coordinate 15,809 downwards.
AAAAATGCATTTTGTTCCTGAGTAAATGCTAATGAGTCTTCTATGCTTTTGTTGATTTTACCACGAGCAAAAAATTGTAATTTCGTTGTGATGTACAGTAATATTACTTTGTTTTACAGGAAGTATCCCAGTTTGCTTTCACATAATTGCCCGTGCCTAATGCACTTTTTGAAATACAATTATTTACACTAACTCTTGCAATTCAAACAATTAATATGCATAAAGTACACATGAACCTGCACGTGAATGCTTTAGTTTTATTCAACTAACAATTAACAACTTATGCAAACTATAAAAAACAATGTAACGATTTGATGATTAGATTACACTGCACTGCCTGCAATTGATAACGTGATGTTGGTATACATAAATACAGGGCGGCGGGATACTTTGATTGATCATCAAGAGCACATCAGACACACAATACCAATATAAATTTTTATTTAATTTATTACAAGTTACGGCATCATTCATAATTTAAATTTGAACTTCACGATTGTGCCTTTAAGGACATGCATGGAAGTGTGGAGGTTCTAGGGTTTTCTAAAATAAAAAATGTAAATTAAAGCATGTAATATCTCCGCCTTGTGACGCTAACCGATCATAGTGATCATGGATCTGCATTAATGAGCAGGTACTACAATGTGTGGTCTTTGTCTCCGAGTGAGAACTCTGAGCTGGGATGATGCACGTAGGAGCAACATTTCACTTCGAGTTATGCTCATTTAATGCTTAGGGTTAGTCACGTAAATTAAAGCATGTAATATCTGCGCCTTATGACGCTAACCGATCATAGTGATCATGGATCTGCATTAATGAGCAGGTACTACAATGTGTGGTCTCTGTCTCCGTGCGAGAACTCTGAGCTGGTATGATGCACGTAGGAACAACATTTCACTTCGAGTTATGCTCATTTAATGCTTAGGGTTAGTCACGGTTATTTATGAGATGAAGATCAATTTAAGAAGAATTCAAATGTGCTCAAAGTGCAAAGGACAAAGATAATGTCTCTGGATGTATTGAAGAATAAGTGCCGCTTGCCTGCCCGACTTTCTTAGAAATACTTTTGATAACGATCATGAGCACAAAGCATTAGTGTATATCAGAGCCACATGCACAGTCAAGCAATATATGAATATCTATCGTATCATTCCAAATGAAGTTACAAATGCACACTTTTAATAAGTTTTCTTTCAAGGATACCGAAGTTGATGCAGAAGTATGGTTGATACATGCCTGCATATTATTCGAAGTTACATAAAACACAAAAGATTTGTCCCCCTGAAATGGGGCCACATTATTCAATTTGTGCAAAGAGCAAGTCATGAGCACAAAAAGCTTGCTTCTCTCCTTTGACAATGAATTCAGCGAATGATCCTTTGTACCTTCAAAATTACTTTATTCCAAAGAAAGCGAGAAGAGTTAGAAACTTAACCGAAGAAACTGTTAGAGCGTTACGTACATCCTCTGCAAGTCACATGGCATTTTCCTTTCTCGAACAGTCGGAATAGAAAAAAATTGCTTCTTTGCGTCATTCCTCTGACACATCATGCTTTATGATTATTCTCTATTATTGTATTCAAACTTACTCAACCCATAAAAATAAGTAGCACAGAGACTGTTCAACAAGAAAACGACAAGATGTCTTAAATTCTGTCTCTGGTTGATTGTGACTGGAACGAGAGAATTTGGAAGCGGAACTGTGATTCCTGTTGTCTTCTGCTTTGGCCCACTTCGGTAAAACTTTGCTCAGTTCGAATTATAGTTTTATTGTAGCTGACTACTGTCTAGGTAAAATGAAAGCAGTTCCAAACAGACAGAACTTCATACTTATCCCTTTTCATCCAAAAATAGCTATCGGTGTGAACCATCTTGGAAACTAATTTTGCCAACTAATCTATTCTCCATTATTTTTATTATAAAAGTAATAATAAAAGAAAATATGTATTAAGGAGTCCTGTATTCCTTCTGTTTATTCCAATTCTTTGGGAAGAATACGTAAATAAATAAAGAGGACCACACGGTGATTGTGACAAAGCGGACAGGCGGAAACAAGAGTAAGACGACATGGAAGATCCAAGCCTACCAGTAAAAAGCCCAAATCTACGGTAATATATTTGTCATCTCACATGAAGAATAAGGTCTGGCAAAACGTAATGTTTAATCATGATGCTAATATTGTACGTAGAAGCGCATGAAAAATAAGTTTCTTCTTTAAAATTATTACTACTCTGTGTGCTTTCCTGATGATTACTTCATCTCTTCCTAGAATGTAAAAGCGTACAGTGAAAATCGAGTAGTTGTAATACACTCCCATTACATAACGTACATTATGACCATGAAGACATTTTCCGGACACAAATTGTACAGCTTTTTTTCATCTCCCTCTCCGACCCTGTGCACACATATTCCAAGCAAGTGAGGAAGGGAGGGAGACGATAAAAGCAAAAAAAAATATCATTTTTCCCTTTTCCCTTCAATGTACTTGCAGAACTGGATAAAGACATTTTTCCGGTGGAGTAATGTCGTCTTTAAAATGTCGGCAACAAGCTCAAGCTCCGCTTGGCCTGTCTGTTGCGATAGCGCAATGTAAATTATACAGTATCTACATATATGGCACTTACGTTTACATACCTACTATTATTTACGTATGTGAGCGGTGGGATATGTGGAAGATTGTGATTTTTTGGTATAATAATAACACTGCATCGCATTGTAGCATTCCTTTTATTATGTGTACTCATAAAGAACGAAACAGATGAGATACACACTTTTCCGTCATCTCACAGAATACTTATGGCACAACAGCAAGATCGGCGTAGTCAGCAGCCCATCCACTAAACTGAAATGACTTCCATAATAATATCCAAGAAGAAGAAAATGATGATGAAAGAGAGGGAGAAGAACACAGTTGAAGACAATACATTGTCTCCCAAAAAATAGCCTGCCTTTTGGATGGAGCATTCGACTTGTACTCTTAAAGAAAGTGCACAGCGTGATCTTGGAATGTGTGATGTGCTGGTGATGGCGACAATTTCTGCAAGTTTTCGTTTTTTCGCTGTGGATCATAGCCTTAGTTTTTTACTCTTGGACCAGACACCAGAGAAAAGAACTCGCATGGGTGCACAGTGAGAAACAAAAATGCACATTATATAGTGAACTAAAAGCGTATTCTGTGCATTCCACTTTTTTACGACAATGGGATACGACACATGGCCATAGCACAAGTTTACTCCAAGAAAATAGTGTAGAAAGGGACAAGAGTGGGCAAACTGGGATTATCAGATTGTTTACGGGTAAAGAAAATTGCAGCTTTATTTAAACACATTTATGTGAGAGTAGATCTGATGAATAAATGTTGGAGCAACCTATGCGAATATTGTAGCATCTTCTATGAATCTTTTGTGCCACGTGTCCACTCATGTCCATTTAGTGAAGTCAAAATATTGTGCTTTTATTTATAAGCTACAGGAAAGCTATCATATTGTAAGTCTGAGAATTGTGCATACCGTTGGCGATCCTTATCACTATTGCTCGTGTTGAGAAGTTACTATTACATTGCGTAAACATTGTGCACTATCAAGCACTACAGATCTGCCAGTACTGGGAATTTTATTGACTGGCAAACGCAAAGCAGTACAAGAAAAAGTCCGATGACGTTTATCTAAAGTCATGATACATGCGTCAGCAAGTGCAAGCACTTCTCGACAACTGAGCAAAAAATGTCTCAAAATACTAGATTTTATTGAAAAGGAAATGTGTTTTCCATAGCACGTGAGAAATGTAATTGGACATACCACCAACTTATCAAATTGTTTGTAAACGTAAATAATATGATTTCTGGAGAGATTTTCGGGTTCTGGACTGGACACACAATGCTCTGCTGAAAGCGGAAACCATTTTTTCCTTTATCTTACAGTGATCATGTAATACGACCTGATGGTGCGTGAGAACGTGGAAATCCATGTAGAATAAATGGTAAAAGCATGGCGTTAAATTTAACTGTCTTCTGTGTCGCACTCTTTTCATGTTGTTTTTTTCACATCCTTCCTAATAGCGTATCTGTTCGTAACCGGTCTTCCGTTCAGTGTGTCGTTGGGTTTTTTTTGGAGGACAAAAACAAAAATACGAAGTGATGCCTGTCACCAACGTCTCCGTTCTTATTAAAGGTCCTTTCCCTGAACGGTTGGAATCTTGTACTTGTATATAAAAAGAACCATTCGCAGAATGCCTATACGTATGTTAAGTGAATTATTTGACGCAGCATGTTCATATATGCAAGCACTTGTTTTAAGGTACCTATCCTTAATATAAGTTGGATGGGATGCGTATATACATTGTTCTATCTTACGTTCATGATATGATATGCTCGCTTTTCACTTCACTTGTTCTATTCTAACTTGCGACTTCTGTTTCTTCAAAAATGCACAGACTATGAAAGTCAAACCCGTTACACAATTTTCTAGCAATTTTCAGAACTTTGCTTCCTGTAGTCCACTAAAACATATACACTTGTGAAAGTCAACTCAAAACATCAGAAAGTAAAACAAGGAAATGCTAAGCGGAATAATATGAATAACGTGGACAATGTGTCCCCGACTCAGATGAATTCTAGCGACCGATTCCCCACTTTTCCTTTTTCTCATCGTGTTCCGCGTTCCAATCCAAGAGATTTTTTTTCTAGGAAACAGAAAAGATGCTCACTGAAATAAACATACCGCTGTCATCTTTGCAGCTCCTCGCTTCGTTTACTGAACCGGCTGAAAGCAGAGACACTAAAAATGAGAGGGAAATGTTTGGAATTATGTTAAGTGCTCTTAAAACGCACATGTGTGTGTGCATTACTACTCGTAAATTGATACAACACTTAGTCCATGTGAAAATAGATCTATTCATTGCGGAAAGAACGAAACATGACGAGCCGTTGACTACGAAGTACCAAATTCTGACTTGTCATTTTTCCCTTTAATTTGTCATTATTACTCGATATACGCTTCATTCCACTTATTTTCTATCCTTTTAAATTAAGAAAGTGTCACGCAAGTAATAGTAACTTCTCAACACGAGCAATAGTGATAAGGATCGCCAACGGTATGCACAATTCTTTAATTTGTCATTATTACTCGATATACGCTTCATTCCACTTATTTTCTATCCTTTTAAATTAAGAAAGTGTCACGCAAGTAATCACTTAGTGTAGTGAATGTCGCAAACTGTAAGCGTGAAAATGGACACTGTCACTGTCCTGGACATCCTAAAGGTAAATCAAATGCACGTATCGTATTCCCCATAAGTAATAACAAATCGAAAAAAGTACTGTCAAGAAAAATATTCTGTACTGGGACTTTTTTTACTGTTGGGCATTGGATTGCCAGATGATAGTTATTTGGTTGGCTTTATTTGAGATCGCAGGACTTACCAAATTGTTTTTAGAAGGAGTACAATAGCGATACTTACCCCAATGATCATAGTTGATAAAGTAATATCAGTGTTAATTTGCTGAAGTACCAGTATAATCATAATAAAACTATTACTTTCACACAGCATTGATCATTATTACACTACATAACAATTTTGCGTAAGAATCAAAAACCGATTTCAATTGCCGACTAATACCCGCAATGATATTTGATGACTCCATATTTAGCACAAGAAAGTATAATATTATGCTATCTATGTGGCTACATGTATAATGAATATAAAAATGGAATTCCTACAAGGAGCGCTGGAGAATTGGAACATCAAACTAATATTGCAGTTTACATTGATAGTGTATATAATCACGTAATCGTTCTTTGTCCCAAATTAATGTGAACTGGTACAGTTTCCGCGAGACTAACTAACTATAAAAGTATTTAGGTGAAAATGTATATACATAGCGAATTCGCCGATTATATCACCAGAACGTAGTACAGCTCTAACTTGGATCAGATCCAGAATAGACGAAAAAAAGTTGGACAGGAAGGGATAGATTTTATTTAAACATTCTAAAAGACACGAAGGAATGAATAAAGGGTAAAATAAGTTGGATTTGGGTTGATATCCAAAAATAAATGTAAAGTTTCTTATATATATGTAGAGGTAATAATGGTACATGTTTCTCCACCTATAAGATACATCCATTATTCCATACCACAAAATCCATAAAAGAAAGGAAAAGGAAAAAACTAAAGAAGAAAAGAGAGAATAAAAAGAATATGTATTTTCAACCGCCTATTCCCGTGCCATAATCGTTATCACTGCCGTCATCATATTCCATTCCTTTCCTTTTACAATACATACAATTTTGCTTCTCCATGCCATATACTTGAAATAGTACAGCATTACTTGTATTATAGACATAGAAAAGAAAATGTGCATATTTTTATATAGTTATCGAAGTGTGGAGAAGAATGAGAGTGACTTTGGCAGGATGACATTGACTTTCGTTTTTCGTTCTTTTTCTTTTTGCTCTTTTGCTCACACGACATTCGAGAGCAAAAGCATAGCGCATGCAGTGACAAACGATTGTCTTGAATTAGAATTCACTTGACAGCTTACAAACTAGGTAAGCAGATAACCATTACTCCCATAACTATACTTCAAAAGGTAGGTGTACTTTTCTTTCTTGGAGTTTTTCTACTTTGATGTGCACGTGCACAAGATGCAAAAACCACCCTTTGTCTATAAATAAAAATGTGTTTGTTATTTTGGAACAATGTGGTTTCAGAAAGCGTAATCTGAAGTATTGGCTGGTGGTTCTTATTATGCTTCGTTGTGTTATAAAAGATGATGGGAATGATCATCGTAAATGGTTGCGATAATATATACTGCAGGATATATAAATAAATAAAAATGACAGTCACACCATCCAAGAAAAGTATTTTTCAGTGTGCTTCTGGCACATAAAAGCAATCAGAGAAGAACAACTTGCTCTTGAATGTATTAATAATACATTCTCAACATTATAACAGCACATTACAATATTCTGCTTTCCTTTAAGAGGTAAGATGAACAATATTCATGTAGGTACATAATTCCTTTTCATTTTCTAGGCGTGGCGTTTTGTCTTCTCGTATGTGGCACTCTAAAGCCATTTTGGCTCTGTTTTTAAGTATCTCTCTGGAGAAATGAAATGAGGAGTTCCTAAGGGCTTCTTGATGTCTCATTTAAAACGCCTTTCTCATAATGCTTACGGGAGTAGTTTTATTAATGCTCATTCCACTTTCTTGAATTGGAACGCATCATCGTCTTCATTATCAAAAAACAAAAATGGAACGTTGAACGAAGCGGAAAATGAAAAACAATCAGTGAAATGATAGCATTAATACGGTGCAAACGTAGGTATACAGCTAAGAGAAGTATTTTACGAGCACACATAATTTACAATGCCACCTGAGCAAATCCTTGTGTGTTATTAACATACATTTGCTCATGTTTTGTTTTTCTTACCTCATTGAACAAATTTCCTCTGATTTTAAGTAAACAAATATTTTTAATCTCACAAAGAATACATTCATTGCTACTTATTCCTTTATCAAAGCAAATGCATAAATGCTAGTAGTGGTATATGTCGAAAGAATTGTCCTAGACAATTCACGTACACAAAAAATTAACGTGTAAGACTTAGAAATGTTAGATGCGCTGGGATTAATTAATGAGTTATGTTCTTCGACATAAAATAGGGTGATGCAGACGCAAAATTACAATGTTCTACCAACGAGAGACTTGATTTATACTAACTAAGCGTTGTTTAAAAAGTCTACAAAACGAATTAAGATGTGCTGCGTATATTCGAAAGAAAGAAAGTAGTTTGAGTTTGAATAAAATATTTGGACAATCACCCAAAGAAAATATATTCAGCTTTGTTAGTTAGAGTGCATAGTTTCTACTCACTACGTACTCCATTTCCAAAAACGTCAAATTGGGCAATATTGTGAGGATGGGATAAACATACATTGTACTCACAGGCATAATATCATCAACCAAATTAGCATAATCACTTTTTCAACAATCAATGCATTGAAACCTCGTAGGAAGTTCAATTATGCGTGCGGGCACCTTACGACCTTTCAAAATCTACAATGGGAGTTGAAAATGCAACATAAAAGGACCACCACCTTCTTCAAATTATGCAAGTGCTTTTTCCTTGAACCTCCAGCAGGAAACCATTTCACCTATGGACGCCGTCACGCGCATTTTATTCTGATAATCTCTGCTGACTCAGCACAAGTGCTTGCTCACGTTCGAGAACGTTTTCTACCTTAAAAAATATTCGTGTTCCTTTTTTACTTCTTTCTTCTAAGGATGTTGCAACAGTATTACATGTACCAATTAGTGAAGAAATTGTAGCTTGAAACCGTGAACAGTTTATACTTTTACAATGTATGCATGCTTGCGTTCAATTTTAAACAATGAAGCAAACTTCAATTCTGACAGATTTTTTTTTCTGGAAAGAATTGCAGACACATGTTCATTCTCCCTCTCCTTTACTATACCCCCACAAAGACTGTACGTAGTGTAGACTTTATGCACTTTTTACGTACTCCTTACTTGTTAAAAAAGGAGGAAGTTAATAGCAAAAAGGAAATACGAAGGACAGACAGAATCTCGGGAAAATTCCAGCATGAAGTCTACCGTAAAATGAGTTTATGCACACATATACGTACATGCAATTGTCTTCATTTTTTTAAACCACGCACTAGCATTTTTATTGCTAAGCTGCACTGTGTAAAAACGTCAAAAACTTTATATTCAAGTTTCATAAACCATATAAGAAGCAAGGAAAGGAGCGTTGAGTGAAGTAAAAAATATAACCGGAACTCTCAATTTTTTGCCGGACTCCCTCAACAAAATTTATCCGTCCATTTTTCATCTTTTTATGATGATAATAATTTTTCGCTCTGTATCTTAAGCAGGGTTATACGGGAGCTCATACGTCTTTATTCTTTCACGACATATAAATAGCGCACCGTAAGTGCACTTGATACATACATACGTAATATTCTTTTAAAAAGATGGAACCGTTTTTTACTTGAAATTTTTTTTGGTGATATACTCGTCGGGACATATATAAAAAGTGCGGTTCTCTAGCGAAGTTCTATCAGCTTCGTTATCACCATCATCATCTATTACAGGACCACGAGACGAAGTGATGGTTTCTACTTCCTTACCAACCGCACGTATCTAGTAGTTCGGCTTGGTTTTTCCTATTTGAGAATAATGCTTCATGTCTCTTCATCTCATTCTCACACGGGCAATTTCCAGCGTCACTTCGAATGTGAATCTATGTCCGCGTGTGTATACCTTCTTCGCCTCTGAAAGAAAACACTAGAGCGGAAAAAGAGAACATTTTACATGCATACCTGTAGTAAGCAGGATGAAGTAGTGCTTGAGCTGGCATACAGATAGCAGCTGAAAATAAGGAGAGTAAAACGAGAAACGGAAGGTGTAACTTCCTCATGAGAAAATTGATTTTATATTTTAGGATGAAGTAGTGCTTGAGCTGGCATACAGATAGCAGCTGAAAATAAGGAGAGTAAAACGAGAAACGGAAGGTGTAACTTCCTCATGAGAAAATTGATTTTATAAAATATCATGTTACTAGACTTGTCGTTAACCTTCTTGAAAAAAAAGTGAACCTGCACATGGCAATTCCTTTCATTTTTTCATCATCATCTCTTCTCTCCGAAAAAAACTCTTTCCAACCAGAAATAAAGTTGGGAGAAAAAAGTCTGTGAGAAAGCAACCATGTGCTTATTCCGCTCACTTCTACTCCTCTCTAAACTGAGTGAGTTAATGTAGAACAGTGATGTTTTCGTTACTACGAACAGTTTTCCTTTTTTTCTTTTCTTTCATTTTACTTAACTGACTCGTCGTTTAGGATGAAGTAGTGCTTGAGCTGGCATACAGATAGCAGCTGAAAATAAGGAGAGTAAAACGAGAAACGGAAGGTGTAACTTCCTCATGAGAAAATTGATTTTATAAAATTTTAATGTAGAACAGTGATGTTTTCGTTACTACGAACAGTTTTCCTTTTTTTCTTTTCTTTCATTTTACTTAACTGACTCGTCGTTTGTTATTGCTGTAAAGTTTTGATATGTGAATAGATCTTGCTTGTCGGTTGCTTCACCAGCGTTGTTATTATCTCCGTATTTCAACCGGGAGATAGATGGAAGCTAAGAAGTCAGCGTAGTTGTGCCACCACTACGGAAACCAAATCAATGCCAAAATCAACAAAAGGAATTCCTTACCAGGATACACTGTTTGGTATCAAATTTGGGGTAAAAGGATATCAAAATTGTTTGACATGGTGGTTGGGTTTCACTCTTGAGCATGCTATAAAGTAATGAAGTTCATTTTCCTGTGTTTGTCTAATGTGTCTACATGCCTGTGTGACAAGTATAAATTGCATCGGAAATTCAAATTTAATCAAAATACGAAAGATGAAAACATTCATTAATCAGCGATAATGTTGCTCTTCCTAGAAAACCCGTTTCAGGGTCTAGTTCAGCAATTTTTTGCACACCACCGTTTCAAGAAGGCATTAATAAATAAAAAAGAAGATTAAATTCGATACAGATTCAATTCTGTGTGTGATTTATCTGTCATGACATTTCAAAGTAAAATAAAAACTGAAAATAAAAGGTGTGCCTTGATTAGGTTGATTCAGCTGCAAATACTATCGTGCGAATGAAGAACATTGCATCTTGTTGGCCTGCATTTGTAATGCTTTACTGCAATTCAGTAAGTGTCATGCAAATTTCCGTTCGGTTCTGTTCTCCTACCACTACGTAAAAGAAAAATCGTTAGGATTTTGTTTATTATTATTTAATTGCAGTAGTCGTTCAACTTGTCATCTGTTAACGCAAGGATGCATGCAAAACAGTCATATTTTCTTGAATCAAGGAATATGAAAAGAATGCAAATAAAAATTAAAATGATTGAAAGATCAACTCTGGATTAATTCATATCAACCAAATGCTGACTACGTTTGACTTTGGCTGCAAATAGAATGCATACATTAATGCATGTTATGAGCTAGCTATCAGATATCAAGTCCTTCTTTATTCACGCCACTTCTTTATTATTCTCTCTATTATGATAGTAGCATTATTGCAAGATTTTCTTTTGCATATATTTATATGCGTAAATATTTATCAACTTCAAGTTCCTTTAATTCTCTGAGACTCTCCAGAAGATAATTATTAACGTGCACTACTGTAGAATATACTAAAACTGCGGTTGACTTGTTCGTTGATTTAATGTTTTCCGTACTTTTTATGTTCTGGCAATGTGTATGCTTCTCCTGCTCCGTATTGCCACAAATCCATTTTTTACTTGCTTTGTGTAAAATCTGAATCCACATGGCAAACGTTTTTCATTCATTTCTTCCACCACAAACACCACGCTGTAATAACAATTCCGCATTGGATTTTGTCGACACAAAAAGCAGATATAATGCCTCATCTTGGAAAGAAGCATGGAGACATAAATTGTGCTATCACCGCTTGTGTCCGCGATTATGAGCATTTTTCAAGTGTGAATATGATGAAACAAATGCGGGTACTTTTTGTACACAACAAGCATTATTCGCTAGGTTCGAAAGGAGATGGGGTAATGTGAGTGATTTGTGAATATTAAAATCACTTTTTGGAAAATTTAAACCAGCATGGGAATAAAACTTGTAGAATTATTTTTGGGGCTGGCTAAGAAAAGCATTTGCTGTGTCCATCAATAAAACAATGAATATATTAAAAAGAACGTAAAAGTGACAAAACATAAAATAAAATTATATCGAGTCATCCTGTTTCATATAACATCTCTACTTTTGTTGGCTTTAAAGTAGAAAAAACCACTTTTGCAAAGCACAATTTGATCATATGATAACAAATATGTATGTACTGCAAACATTACATATCTGTGAATCAGGACCACACATCCAATTTAAATTCCAAGAAGATCGCTGGAAAAAGGGTTTTTGCAGTTTCAATTTAACTCTGCCCGAGGCTTTGTTTCTCCACCGCAGTATTTACATCGAGCACAAAGACAAAGTCCCAATATGAAGTGAATTAACTCAGAAGAAAGAAGGAGCATTCTCCGCAGCCATTTGAACGGATGAGTTTAAATGTTGAATTTAAATAGGATGTTAGGCCATTATTATGATTTATGAAATGACAACACCTTCTCAATCTCAATATGCAATTCGGGGTAAGCCAACAGGACAGGTGAATGAATGCTGTTTATTTTCTGGCTATTATTGCAAAATACAAAGTTTGTGAATGTTCCAAAGGAATAAAAATACGCTTAAAAATGTTATAGACAATAAAGTGTCCTCCAGCAGGAGTTGGATATAATCAAGATGAAGTATAAGTGGCTTTAAACGACCTCTTTCAAATAGTAGAGATTTTGCTTGCAGCATCAGTAGCTGAAACTAATGTAAGTCGACGCGGTGGTTGCTGGCTGGGTATGATATGGCTCCACCACACATAGGAAAAGATTACCTTCCACGACGGCATAGTGCTTTTTCATTTTCCAAATTTAGCCATTTTATATTCAAGAAAATGATGGAGCCACTCAATCTCTGACTGTTATTTGCACACGTGATGTTTGCGAAGAAAAAATGTAATAAATGCATTTTGGGAGGAATAATAAATATCGGATGACGTGATGTACTACAGAGAAATTGGCACTGTGGGCACATTTTGCAACCAACATTCATTGGATCACCCCAGCATGATGTGCTTTGTGGAAGCTGACATCGTATCTTTTTTCTTGCTTCCCGGCCTTTATATTTTCAATACAAGTTGATGATGATTTAGATGACACTATGAAAGAAAGCTTACTTGCGCAAATCTGATGGTAGATTTTCTTCCTATTTTACATGCCATTTACATACAAACTTACGAAGAATACATATATGTGTTTCTTAAAGCGAGGCCTTTATTTCCTATCATTATATAACTATAAAACGAGAGCTGATCACTGTTTTGAACAAAACAAAAATTTATACCTGGCCAAGTAAATAGCACAGTATAAGGTCGGATTTTAGATACGACATTATTTTTAAGTTATTATTTTTGTTCAATTTGTGTTGTGAGCACCTCTACATTTAACAATAACGCCCAAGCATTGACAATCAGCTAATTATTTAAACTCTATAACTTTCCCCGATTTTTGTACCTAGCCTAATTAAATATAACACAACCACGACAAAGTTTAAACAAGATAATGCTTGCATTTATTTTTACTTTTCAGATAAATCACAGCTCCCACCACACATAAGTAGATGGAAAATACTGGAGCGGAGCGAGGACTTGTCAATGTCACCAAACTAATAAATAATCCCAGCTTTGCACAACCTTGCAGATGTAGTAGTTTTATGATTCATTTCCGTACTCAAGACTTGACTTAAAACAAGCATGTGGTTGTGCCAAATGAGGAACCACTAGAAACAGAAAATGATGATAATGATATGAAATCATGTGTGAAGGGATAGGTAATTCATAATACTGTCGTTGGTTTACGGAAGCACTCATGCAAGCTATCGTTTTAAATTTTTTCTAAAAGAGGAATCATCAAAGGTGTCATCATTTCACTGCCTCTGGCTCCTTATTTTCCCTGTGTTTGACATGTTGTCCTCTGCAGCAACACATTCATGAAGCAGGCTAACGCTAAGTTTTTAATACACTCAATGATTTATTGGCGATACTTTACATGAATGCGTACAGAAGCGAAAGAGGGGCAATGAAAGACCGTTGACTTTCCCAAGATTTGGGAAGCTATGTAGTGTAACAGTAAATGATGATGATATGATGATGGCGGCACGATGCACGATGGTGTCGAAAATGAGTGTTGAAGGGTGCCAACTTTCCTTCATCATTTTCTTGTCCTATTCATTTACATGGGCGGCTTTCCATGTAGTCAATAGATTTTTCAAAGATGCTGTGGGGAGGAAAGCATTACATTATTTTAGGTAGGCTGGGCAAGAGAGTCTCAAATAGATACCTGGGATCCGGAAATATAAAGGAAAAAACTTGCATTTTAATACTCACAATAACACAAGTTTTGCTTGTGTGGGAACAAAGCTCCCCGCTGCTTCACACTTCCCAATATTTTTTCCCAACAATGCTTTTACATAAACACTTGACTGGAATATTGATCTCCAGCTCATAATTCAGTTTTCTTTGGAACAGTTTGGCATGCTTTTATGTAATGTGCTTTCCGGGTTTCGATTCTTAGCAATATTGGATACATATTTTTGTTGGCGGCACTATGAACGAAGGCAATATTAAAGAATAGGTAAAGGAGTTGATAACTGTAATGATGAATATAAAGAACGCTCCGAAAGTGTCAGTCAGTCATAGTCAAGTTTTTCACACCTATAACTTTATACTTAGGTATATTAGCATGCTCGAAAAGCAGCATCCCTGCATTCTTCTGAGTGAACCTTCCACTGGAATAGCATCCTCGTGATCGAGCGTTCCTGACATTTAACAATGTCATACTTTGGCTGTCATTTCCCAGAAGATCATTAATACTGCGTCTGGGTGTAAATTTATGCATTATTCTCCTGGTACAACCGTATGTCTCGAATAAGTATTGTTGTTTACATTTAACATATTCTAAAACTTAAAGAAGGTTAAGTCAAAGTAAATCACCGACATTAGGATTTGGCGTTAGCTTTGCCTTCAAACACCACAGGTCATAGCTTAAAATTTTGCTTTTGGCAGATTATCATATTAAAAGATTTCACGGAAAAGGTTCCAAAAGAGTTCTTCGTATTTTATCAACTTCATAGGAACGATAATAATAATGTGATGTGATACAGTAATAACGTTCCTCCGTTTTCTTGAAATCAGAAGTATGGAATTAAACTTATTGGGTGTATTTGTGGATTGGGACAGTTGAATTCAGGTCCAGAAATAAATTTAAAAAATAATGCCAGGAACACTTACAAGAGCCCACATTGCTGAAGTTGGCATAAATATGTACGTGAGAGGAAAACACGTAAAAGTCGAAGCTTCTTTTGCCTGCATCCTACAAGTTATAGAGTGCAGTGAAACAACTGCAAGTTTATTCGAATTCAAATTGAATAAAGAGTGATTTCATTTTTATTTCATATTTTAGCGAATAGAATAGGTAGCTACATAATACCCCTCACACACAAAAATGATTTTCTCCATAGATGAGCTGTTGAAGTTTTACAGCCACTGAAGCTTCACTAATGTTAGTCTGGGAGCGAACAATGTGTTGTGTGGAAAGGAACCGCATTGTTCTGATACGTCATACGTCCACAGTTACTTGTATTCTATTTTTTCTATCTCGCTTTCGGTTGTTGCAGCAAACTACGGACGAGTATAAATTTTTGTTTCCAGGTTTCATGCAAAAGTGAGATAAGCAGTTGGAAAGAAAAAATCGAGGTGGCGAGGGAATCACAACAAATTATGCATAACTATTGAACTTAATATTTTTATATACTTTTTAGTGTGTATGGAGTTCCGTCCGATGTGGCTGGACAAGAGGACAAAAGTTTTCTATAAAACAATTCCCCAAATATATCTGTAGAGCACACAGAAAACTATCTTCCACCATACTTATCAATCTTCCACGTTCGACACATGATAATCTTAAAAGCTCAGTTTTTTAGTTATATCATTTAGTGTACCACATGATTCATTTAAGACTTATTTCATGCGTGGGAACTGGTGATAGAGATACACAAAAATAGCATTCGTAATAATAATTTACCTATCTAACATCGCGAACGTAGTGCCGTGACTGTTAATAAGAAGAACCCACAAATGTCATACGAAACGGGACCTAGTTTT
>JAHZNF010000388.1:0-10938 GCA_027744215.1 Troglopedetes dispersus | reverse complement strand
ATTAATAACAGGTCTGCAGTGTTCGAAAGCCAAAAAGACCTGACACCAGCTGCATGGCGCCAATACAACAATTTTGGAGATGGTAAAAAATCATACTTATTATTTGTGACAATTATTGGCTTATCTTTGGTATGGTTAAACGTTCAACTTGCCCCAACCTAGGTCCCTACACTTCTCTTGGAGGTGGTGGTTCCCAAGCTTTCATCGCATCCCCGTTGGCCCATCGCGGTGGAACAGGGCACTGGGCAGATTTGCAATTACTGAATTTTCACAGTCCCCTCATCCCTGGCCTTATTCCTGAGCGACCTCACATTGAAGTGGGGCAATACGAGTTCATAATTAATTGTGGTATTATGGTCACTCGTGTGAAGAGCAGGGGAAGTTTAACAATCAATGCAAATAGGGATCCAATTTTGGACTTCTCCCTCTTTAGTGACCCTTACGATATTGATTTAGCTGTGGAAGGGGTAAAGGCTTGCGTGAGATTGCATGAAGAGGCACCAGTTTTCCAATTACTTGCAGCAAGATATCCACCTAATCCTAGGCCAGACTGTGCCCACTTCCCGATAAGGTCAGATGAGTACTGGAGATGCTACGTTTTGCGGACTGTCAGAAGGTAATTTAAAATTAAAATTCTTGTGCGAACCCTTGCAAATTTAAGTAATAATTTTAAATGATTTATTTTATTTTTGTTTTGAAGTGGGAATCACCCATCTAGCACGTGTCGAATGGGAAGAGGCTCTTCTGATGCAGAGGCGGTTGTGGACACCCAGTTCCGGTAAAGCTGATGAGCTGATTGACTTGACGTGTTTATTTTTTTAATTTGTCGGGTTAATTAAAATTTGAAAAATTTAAATGTAGTGTCATCGGATTGGAAGGGTTACGAGTGGTGGATGCATCGGTCATGCCTCAAGGAACAAATGTGAACACAATGGCCACAGTATACGCTATGGCAGAGAAGGCGTCAGACTTGATCCGTCACACACGACACGACAGAACTTCAAGCATCCCCAGAGATTTCATAACACATATACCCTGCAACTCTTCTAACCCGACGAGAATGATGTAAAACAAAAGGTCTCAAGTGAAGAAAGGAACTTTGTAGCAGTGTTACATTGTAAATCAAAGTCGGTTTTAAGTACAATTTTTATTATGTGTTTGATGTTTGTTGGATGTTTGGTAATTTCCTTGAAAGACAGGCGTTCATTTTTAGGTAAAACAAGTGATTATTTTTGTGCTCTGGTGCTTCTTCATTTTTTTTTCCTTTTTGGATGCATAATTTTTGAAAACATGGGATTTCGTAAACCATAAATAAATAATATGGCACTAATTCTGCAAAATTGCAACAAGGTAGCATTATTCTTCCAGAGTATTTGTCATGCACACTCCAAAAGACTGGTTCAGTCAGACACTGAGAAATGTGGGAGAGGCATCAGCAGTAAGCAAAGAATGTTTTTACGGTAATTCTCTTCGTCTGGCTCTCGTCTCGGATCTATTTGTGATTTGTTGCGTTGCGGCTGCATTCTTGAGTCAACTTGTTTTCTTACGTGGAGGTCATATTCAAGTAAATGCAGTCGGTTAAATTTTGTTGATCATCTTTAGAACTTGAGACAAAATCCACATAACATTCGAAATTGAACTGTGGTCATCACATGTTAGTATGAAAAGGGATCTAGCTAAATATGATGAGATGATTAGTAGATTTTCAAGAGTTTTTGTCCAATTACCTTTTCTGTATTTTACCTGTGATAAAATGAAATTTCTATGGTTTATTGCATCTCTCTCGTTTTATGCAAATGACCACATGCACTGGTAGAGTGTTGCTGTTGTGCTAACCAAGCCTAGTTTGTTCAAACTCAAAAACAAAATTATCTTTGCAACACGAACACCATAAACACTTCATATTACACCAGTAAACAATTTGTCTTCGTTGAACTTATCAAAATCGAGGGTGTACTTATCATATTATTGTACATACGCTAGTATAAATACGTATTAAACAACACTTTTTACTTCAATGATTTGTGGTGCAGGTTATTTTTATGCTACAGAAGCAATTTATAAAATCCTTCAGAAACTCTTATTACGGTTCCAGAAATTATCACAAAATTTTTACTTGGCAAAATCGCAAAGTGATCATCAAAAATGCTAAAATATCTCACTTCGCCCCGTCTTCTAGCGTCGATACTTATAAACACTATCGGCGTATTGACCAAAATACTTCTTCCAGTGATGCACATTAAGGACAGCCACCATCCTATTTTTTATCAAAGATTCCCAATCGTGTCAAATCTTGAGGACTACTTCTCTCTTTTCGAATCCAACAACTGCCTCATCATAGTGAATAGTCCGACCCAATCAAGTTTTGGATTTCGTACGGAAGTACCATTAATGATGACAGGATACATCCAACTAAACTTTGGAAACTCAGATAGAAAAGTTAAAAACGGTGTTATCACAGGACCGGTACGCTTTGCGCCTCGAAATATTACCTCATCCCTAGACGGAACTTTTGAGTGTCCTTTGTCCAAACATTTTCAAGCTTTCACGGGTCAATTGGAACAGGGAATTTGTTTACGAATTAATTATACCAGATTCAATAAAATTGGACGACCTCGTACTTGCAAAGTTCATTTCGTTCTTTCGTCACATCTTTACCGGTGGATTCCCTCGATTGAAGAATCACCTCGCAAACTAGTAACTACTTACATGACGCAACCTTCTGTCGTCATAATTTTGGACGAATTCCAAGAAACGGAACCTATTGAATTGGTCGCAAACAGAATAAGAAAGCATGTGGGGGAAAGACAGAGTCACGTGTTTCTCATCTTCTCAATAATAAAACAAGAATTTGGAAGGGGTAAAGTGGGAAATATATATTTGGTCCGTGTATTGCCTCCCATCTTTCTGAGAAGATTCTTCACCTTGCCGCCCGTCCAGTTAACTGATATAAATTATCTCAAGGATTCCCGAAAACTTCAGGATCTCATCTCACCAGCAATGTATGCCCCAATTACTTGGTTGTTTCAGACTTCAGCTTCTCGCGACACGGCCTTGGGCCATATGGAACGGTTCCTGGCGAAATGTGTCCCACGCGGACTAAATTTGATCACATCAGTGGAAAAAGTTGGTTTCGGGTATGCTCAAACGTGGTTGTCCATTCTGGGAAACTACTCAGTGGTCACGAGGAACTTGTACATTTGCGAGAATGGAGCATTTATGGAACATGATGATGAGGAGAGTAGCATTATACCCGAGGTGGAGTTCCACTTCTTCCCTTATATGAAGACGCAATTTGTTTTCTCCTTCTTTCATTCAGATGACCAGAGCAGTTTGCGATTCATCAGTTGTGGAAAAAGAGGACTGAGTCCGGTGGCGTTGCAGGAACTTACGAATGTTTACGACCACTATGTTTGGATACTGATTATTCTATCCGTGATAAGCTTGACCACCTTGCTGAGATCTTTTTACATAAAAAAGATAACCCCAATTCGTAGCATTTCTGTGGCCATCCAGGTGCTCCTGGAGCAAGGCGATGATTCCGTGCACCACGAAAAGTCGAGGTTACTCACAGGAATTTTCATTTTGATGACCATCATTCTGAGCAATGCGTACAAGAACAACAACGTGTACAACATGATAACCCCGAGGAAACCTGTTCCGTATGAGTACGCTCAAGAACTTCTTGCAGATAACTTCACCATGCACACGAGATTGGACTCTCTGAAATCCCACTCAAGCTGGAATTACTTTCCTGCTCTTGTCCAAGATGGGTTTAGAATTTCCAGAGAAATCTATTTCCTCCTGAAACGAGATGGTTTCATCATGCTTGGCATTTCCGAGGTGGCTTCTGCAATGCAGAAGGTGATTGAAGTGGATCAGGCAACGAGTCGATATTTTCATGAAACCGTGAAACGTGCGGAAGCCACTGCTGTGGCGAAGTCAGTATTGAACAAAACAGGGGTACTGGGAAATGCCATGATGGCTGGGACAGTTGTAGGCAACGAGTCGATATTTTCATGAAACCGTGAAACGTGCGGAAGCCACTGCTGTGGCGAAGTCAGTATTGAACAAAACAGGGGTACTGGGAAATGCCATCATGTCTGGGACAGTTGAGGAGGTACTTGAAAGTATTCAAGGGACACCGTACTGGATTGATAGCTCGGAAGATGATAGATAGAATTTCGTTGGGCGAGCTGGCAAGGAAAATTAGAAAGAAGGAGGAAAAGGAGTATTTCAGGCTTCTTCAGAATTGCGATAAAATTGCAATAATTCTGCCGGAGTATTTGTGTCACACGTACTCTCACAGATTAGCTCGGGATACTCAACTCACCGATGTAAATGTTGGGAAAGAAGTTTACTCTGAGGTGGAATGGATGTTTGCAATGAAAAGCGAGGGGAAATTGACGCACCAGTTTCTCTCTCGAGTAAAGTCGGTGCATGAGACTGGCCACTGGCACAGGTGGATCAGACTCTTCATGGACTCAGACCAGAAAACCAGTAATACCGGAAGTGGTGATCATGCAGTAGCAGCAAAAATGGATGGAAACGTGGTGGTCATTTTCTTTGTTTGGACTTGTGGGGTTGTGGTGGCAGGGTTGAGCTTTCTTCTGGAATTGTTGCATTTTGTTATATTACGACACAAAAGCAGGACAATTGTATTGTGAGGTCAAGATCTTTTTGGTTTGGGTAAATTCACAAGTGATTATATATTAAGTTGATAGTAATTACGACAATAGCTCTACGCAAGTGACGAGCTGCTCGGGAAATTACGCCCTGTGTAAACTTGAACTTCATCGATAAACAAATTGAGCCACCACCACTCACGTTGTTAATTTGGCGAAAGTACACACATCCCTCATTACATTCCTGTCATGTTTACTTTGCTCAACTTTCAAGAAAAACAATTTACTAATTAATCCTAATAATAAAAATAAATTAATAAGATAACCCTTTCGCTATGGGCTTTACAGGAAAGTTCCTTTAAAAAATTCCAGGCATTAGAGTGAATAAATGTTGATGCTTGTCGAAGCATTGATCAAAATTATTTTAAAAGAATTCTATCTAAAACTGAACACCAGTCAAACATTTTGTTTCGTCGACCGACAATTTCAATGGAGAACACAAAGAAAGTTTATAAACCTGAAATGGATATGAAGGTATCCAAGAAAAATGGAGATATAAGCACAATTGTCAAAACTTACTGCAATCTCGGCTACATCTGTGGAATGTGTCCTTTTCGACTTTCCAACGATGAAAGTTCCGGAACCTATGGAATTCAATCATGGTGGCCACAAAGTTTCATCTGTGCTCTGTTAACTCTCGCGGTGTTTCTCACTTTTGTGGGGAACGCTCGCTTGAGTTTCTCACTACTTTTTAATGATACGAAATCACCCGTACATGTGTTTTCATGGTGGATTCCTCGTGTTCCTAAATCTCAACCTGATGTTCGCCATCAAGATTTTGTGGTTTGAAAAGTCCAAATTTCTGGATCTACTACGTTTCCTGGAAAGCCAACCAAACCACCTGTTTCGCGCGAAGCGAAATGTACTAAAATTGAAAGTAATTTTGGTTGCGATTGTGGTATTCACGGCTGGAGGAATCGTGTATCAGGAGACACTACAATTTGACAAGTGGACTCCACAGATGTATATAATTTACAAGTTTTGGTCGGGAAAGTCTTACTTTCTCTTCGAGAAAATGCCTGATTGGCAGAAGTACTGGAATGGAACTCATTTTAACATTGAAAGAGGACCATGGTTCAACATATTTGCTTGGGTCACTATTGTCGTTGATGTGTATGGGTATGTTTTCAAATTTATTTAAATAAAAAAAGCCTGCTTGTCGATTTACATGATTTACATTTTTTTCTTCCAGTCGAGTGTTTACTCTGTTCGTTGACACAATTATTATAACAGTTTCCCTTCTGCTCTGGTTTGCCACACATGAGTTTGTCACCGGACTAGTTCTGCAGGAAAATGCGCCACAACTCATTGTAAAGGTAACACCTGAAACAGGATCCTTCTCGTGGCCGGAAATAAAGAGTCATTATAGCTCACTCAAGCGCTTATCAAAATTGTGCAATGATGTGGTGGGAGTGCGATTTGTATTTTTCCTTGTAAAAACTGTGCTCTTGTACACGATCATGTTTGGGGAAACACACAACTGGAAGGACTTTATTCTTTCAGCATTATACTTTTGTCATACTGCAGTAGTGTTCCTCGTTTCTGCAGATATAGATCTTCAGGTAAAGTGAAAAGTTCTATTTAAACTCCATATTTTCAATTTCTTCTGGTAAAATTATAAAATTGTGGGTTTTTAGATGAAAAAATTCAACGAGTGGATTTCAATTGAGGACAATTTCCGGCAGATCTCTCCTGTGGAAATTCAAGTCTTGTATAATGAGCTGAACAGTCATGAGGTGTCCATAAAAGGAAATGGGATTTTCTCACTTACCTACACTGCCGTAGCAAATGCAAGCCTTTGCCAGATAATCTTGCTAAATAAATTAATTACTTTTAATTATGTAAAACATTATAGCACATTCTATGTTTAAATATGTTTGGGGAATTTATGCAGGTGGCTGGCTTAATAGTGACTTATTACCTTATCTGTCTTCAGAGTGGACCCTATGTTTGGACATGGTAAAAATCAGTAATACAAAACTTGTTCTCTATCTCCTGTGGAAATTCAAGTCTTGTATAATGAGCTGAACAGTCATGAGGTGTCCATAAAAGGAAATGGGATTTTCTCACTTACCTACACGGTCGTAGCAAATGTAAGCCTTGGCTGGATAAACTTGTTAAATAAATTAATTACTCTTTATTATGTAAAACATTATAACACATTCTATGTTTAAATATGTTTGGGGAATTCATGCAGGTGGCTGGTTTAACAGTGACTTATTACCTTATCTGTCTTCAGAGTGGACCCTATGTTTGGACATGGTAAAAAACAGTAATACAAAACTTGTTCTCTAAATGGGTATTTGCGTGAACCTCAAATTGTGCATGCTCTATTGTTATCACAAAAATATTTCATTGTAGTGTGTCATATAAATTATTGGTAATTTGTAAATCAAACTTGAAAATAAATAAGAAGCTCGTGGGATTTTGTGTGGAAATAAAATTCTCAATGCTGTGCGATTAATTCTGTCATCAAAACTCAACACGGCCGCTGTCCTAATAATAATTTACAGTTTGGATGTGGTATGAGTATCAGAGTAGGATCGCCAGTTGCTCCGATCCTGTCCACAGATAGGCTACACATTTGGGTTTGTCACAAGGCATAAAGTCAAGATTTAGTTTTGTGATATGATAGTAAAATTCCTGGTGTAATACTGTGGAATTACCCACGCGGCATGTTTATTACTCTTGTAATGTTTTCCAAGAAAGTTGTTCCAACCATTAAAAATCCTAGCAGAGCTCGGAGTACGTGTGATGCTTAAACTGGGACACATTGCTTTAAACATTAGTAGCCGGTTGTTGATTATATTTAGTAATTAATTACGTAATTAGACTATAATTTAAGTAACTTTATTGAATTGTTCGGTTTACACTTGTTAAATCCACAAACAGTCACATTAGGAAACTTCTCTCTAGTGCCTGCTCATAATAAAAACTAGTTTTCTTAGTTCTTGGTGAGGTGAGTAGAATAGATTTAAGAGAGACAGACTGCCACACGCAAATACCAGCACATTTCATATCATCCAACCATGTTGGCTTCAACACAGTAGTGGAATTTTACCAGTTTCATTGGAATTGTTTGCAGCATATCTAATCTTAAACACACTCCTCAGGTTTGCCTGTTGTAAGTGTGCAATTGACAGGTTAGGTAAGTGTGAGGCAAATAGGACATTTCTTCAAAATATCCCAATTGGTTTGTACTACGTTAAGATTTTAAAAATTATATTGTAGATAAATTTGTCTGAATTTAACTCAGTTTTGCGGGTAAAATGACCCCTGGTTCAACCTTCCTTGCTCTTGGGATAATAGTATTGTCTCAGATTATAGATCCTGCCATCGCTCCAGTTCCCCGCCAATGGAAACACAGGGCTCATCAAATCCGGGTGGTGAGCACGACATTGCTTACTATGTAGTAAATGATTTATAAATAATTTCAAAATTTTCGCTCCAGTTCCCCGCCAATGGAAACACAGGGCTCATCAAATCCGGGTGGTGAGCACGACATTGCTTACTGTGTAGTAAATGATTCATAATTTCAAAATCTTAGATTTTTATTGATTCAGGTAAGCTTGAAACATTTTATAATTTTTAGCACTGCCGATGTTGGGAGCCATATTTTGCCAGAGTTCCCTACTGGCTTCAGCCGGGCGAGGTATTCTTTGGATATCCTCAAAGAAGGCCGCGCTGGGACACGGATATGCCAATCGGTAAATTTATGGAGGTTCTCACCTACGCCGAACCAATCTGGCAGGGCTTCATGAAAAATGATACCTTCCTTTCTGCGTTTGGGAACGCATCCTTGGTCCAGAAAGAGGGTCGTCAGAATTTATTTATTAACTCGGGTCCCTACGCGAAAGACAGGAGGCTTCAAAGACGCAAGTTGTACAATCCGTGGAGAGTTTTGAAAAAGGGGAACAGGACCACACCTTACCACCATACTCGAAAGCCGGTCAGGTATGGCTATGATATTTACGGATACCTACCCAGGGTGCACTGGACTTCACAAGATTATTTTGAGTGGAAAGATGAGTGATTATGTTGTTCCATGCTCGAAATAAATGTTTCGTTTCATTATATATCTATGTGGTTACAACATTGAAATTATTTATACTGGTGCTAAATGCAAATTTTCTGAAAGTATCTAGCATCTCATCCTACCTAACCCGTCATGCTCCCACTCACAAATTGATTCCCCATTTTTAACGGCAGTCAAATACTCATCTTCATCGCCAGAGTAGTTACCCATTTTTCTCCCACTGACACATTGCCCCAATAGCACGGATTGCAGCCGAAATTATGTGAATCAAATAAGTGTGACATAGGAACAGAATCTGAAATGATGCATCATTGCCTTCTGCGTATCACATTTTTCAGTAGTGTGAAAGCGACAAGTTTCCATTAATATAATAGAAACGAAAGTCTGTATTAACGATGAAATAATTTTGATCCATAAATTAAGCAGTCAGTATAACGTAAATACGTTATGCTTATACCTTCCGTTAAAGTTAACGTTTCTAGATTCATGACAAATGCTCCGAGACTGCTTACTCGTGCTGCCACATGCCAGATGGATTTTATTAACATGTAAGCGAAGGAAACAATACTAACAATGGATCATCATGTATGCAGATGACTAGTGCATTGCCCCTTAATTGGACGGTTTCACGTGTTACAATCAGATATTATTTTGCACATACATTTCCATTCTAATTTTGAAATCCTTTCAATGCAGCCAACAATTCCATAAAACATTCCATAAATACAACTTCGGCACTTTCTCGCAAAAACATGTTCAAACTTTTCGTAAATGACATCATTCAGGTGGATAAATTATTGCTGTAGAAGTGATTTAATGAAGATTAACTTTTTCACTGGGATGAAAAAAATTCTTACCTGATAATAAATAATTCTACATGTAAATCTAATTCTGAGAATCAGTTTGAAATAATTTTACTAGAAATTTCACAGAAAACTCAGAAATGGCAAAGGGACGTTGCCACTCCTTTGGCAACTGCAACGAGCTGTGTACATATATATATATAAGAAGGAAGCAGAGATGGATAATCATCATCAGTTAAACTTTTCTATCTAGTCAAACAGTTAGCAGTCAACTAAACCACTAATAAAATACACTATTTCTGATTTATAGTCGATCCTTGGTAAACACAGGTACTCCACTAGTTGAAACTTCATTTAAATTTTATTTCAGGCCTGCCATCATTTTTAGTGCATGTATTTTAGCTTTTACGATGAAGTTTAGGTTTGTAGTGGCGATAGTCCTATTTGGCATTTTTGGCGAGAACGAGGTTACATCACAATGCTGCCACGCTAATAATTTGTTATGCGGAGATGGAACATGGGGAACTCCATGCTGCGGTTACCGTCCGTGTAACTTCTTTTGCTGCAATTGTTCGGACGGAGGTTGTCGTTGGCCAGGTGGCAGTCCTCCGTGGAGCAGGTCGCTGGTTTCAACTGCCCCGGACGAAGGAAGCGACAATTTCTTCAAATTCGATAAGGACGGAGATGGAGAACAGGACATACACGAAGCTCATGCGATGATGACTAGTGGATCTTGTGGAAACTACACGGGGACTGAGGAAGACATGGCAGCGCTCTTTAATCAGTTCGACAAAGATGGTAATGGGAAACTCAGCTATGATGAAATGAATGAGCGCGAACCAGCAAAAAGATAAATAGTTTTAATGCTCCATTGGCACTTATCGGATTGCATTAAAATCTAATGAAATTATAAAATATAATTATTATCGATTTCTAAAATATAATTAATCTTAGCTACCGTTAAAGTAAATATTTTTAGATTCATGATAAAGCAGATTCCTGTCAGAAAAAATCTGATCCTGTATTGTGGTGACAAGTATGAACTATAACTGTTGCATGTACGAAATGTTAAAATTCAATTGAGTACGCATTAGGCAATGAATTGACGAAACACAATGGGAATTAGAAAGTAGTTGAAATACAATGTTTATCCTTACGCATTTATTGAATCAAATTCGAACTTGGATTAATATTTCTTGCATGTAAAGTTTATTGTAGAATGTTTCTTAGAGCATACTTAATTACAACTATGAAGGTAGTGTAAATTAAAATATAGAAGTATTATTGCCCACGAAGATGATTGAGCTAAACCTTACATTAATTAAATAGTTTAATATTAAGCAAATGAGTTAAAATTAAATTAAAGTAATAATTAAGTTTAATTAGGGAGAAAGTACTCTTTCCAGCTACATCA
>JAHZNF010000387.1:0-10684 GCA_027744215.1 Troglopedetes dispersus | reverse complement strand
AACAACTTTCCCATTTTCTCCATCAAAGGAATCTCAAAAAGGCCGTTCTGCTTTCATATGTCAGTTCATCAGAGAATTATGGAAAGGAAGTTGGAGAGAACTTGGAACGTCAAGTAGAAACTATTGTGAAGAATTCATATTTTCTTCCGATGATAGTTAAGATATTTCAATTTTAGAAAGCAACCGCCGACGTAGGAGGTTTGTACAACTTCTGAAGACAAGGCAATATCAGTACTAGGCATATGCTTCCTCAACTATGATAAGAAAGCAATTTTAGGTATCTTGAATGTATTTGAGCCGACCACGTGACAAAACCCATGACAAATCGCAGTTGGAAAAAAAAGTTCACACTAGGATGGATGTGGTGCAATTGAAAGATGAAATACCAGCAACAATAAATATCCCCATTGCAAATCCAGTTAACTGGATAAAATTAAGTAGGAGTTTGTCATAAAAATGCGCCAAGGTGAGAAGGATTTCGAAATTGTCTGGGCAAAACAAATTCCATTAGGTTTGCATGGTTGATCGTACAGTGAAGTTGATGAATGCTTTATTTATTACAAAGTACCTTAAACAGGCATTTACAAAGGGACTCCCAAATGTATAATATTTCTTGCAAATTGTGCTTTTGCGTGTGGGGACTTGTAGATCTCCACTCGGTATTTTGCGTCATGTTTCTAAAGTTAGGTAGAAGCCTGTTTATTTGCGTTGTTTGTGCTTTATATGTTAATACAGTTTTCTTTTGGCATGCTGCTTGATCTTGAAGTAGATCTTTGGTATATGTGCTATAACAAGTTGATAAGTCAAGGATTACGGATGTGAGTGAACCTGTGACATACATAATTTGTTGAGCTGAAAAATTTGGATATCCAGTGCTCACTCTCCGGCCAAAATGTTTGAAATCTTGCATAATTGGGTACTTGTATTGAGTTATGATTTAGTTCTCACAAAAGTCAATTGGTGAAATAGCAACCAAAGTGTCATCTTTCATTTTTCTGACTTATAATATTCTGTTTTTCTCTCTTACACAATTTTTAGATTCGTGGAATTTTGTGATAACATGTATGACTCAGGTAAGCGGCTTTCCTTTATCCCATCTTTACCTACACACCCGCCTAAACACATATGACAATACAGTGTGTTACACACAAAGTAATCTGTTGTTCTAACAGTGTTAGTCTGTCCTAATGAATGGGCGTAAGTCGTTAAGACTTTGGTGACTTGTCGGAAGGCAACATTATATACGAGAATGAGTTCAAAAGCTGATATAAAGTTGCGGTTGTGCCAGGAAAAGGCAAAGAACTTTACTTGGTTAATGGTACCTAACACCCTTACATTGGAAAGGTCGTAGATTCGGATTTCTAACACGACGGAATAGAATTTGAATAAATGACAAAAATCCACATAACGCTGCAAATCCCACTAGTGACTTGCCATTTGGTTTCCTTCCAATTCAATAACGTCGCTGTTGGAAAGAACTCTGGTGTACATTGTGTGTCCAACCAACCTGTTCCATGGGTTGGTTCCATTAGGTAAATTATTTTTTCCCGAGTCTATAAGGAATAATAATTAAACATATATCTTCCGAGCAAGGCTAAAGGATCCATATTACAGGGGATAGGGAACAGGACGACTGAGAAAAAAACTCGTTCACCAAATTTTCAGAGCGCTTTTATATATGCATCCATGGGTGGTGGAAGTGTAACTGTGGCACAAGATTGTAAACTTCATTTGTCTCCCTTTTCATTTCCACTTCCACCGACTATTCTCATAATTTCACCTACTTGTGCAGTGCATAAAGAACGGGAAGGAGAAGGAGGATGATAGGAACACTTCCATTCTGCCTGTTTGGAAGGAAGGGAAATAGAAAGAATGAGACAGAGAAAATCAAGCGCGAAGACGTACGTATGCTCATTACAGCTTCCTAGGAGGAGCTCAACCAACTTTAGATGAGCTAAAAGGAGTAATAGCATTTTGGAAATGAAGAGAAAGTTGCTCATGAGCTGGCAACGGCTAAACGAAATGGAGAATGCGTCAACTATGTATATATGTATGAAGTATATGTGAACAGGGAAAGTAGACAGAAGGAGACAAGTCCAAAGGAAACAAGGCTTCACAATAACCCAGAATGGGGAAGATATATGAAGTTCCGGCTTGTTATATTTTTTTCCCTGTACTCTCATCTCACGATTTTTGTCCTCATTTTGGGAATGTAGTGCAAAGCTACGTTCTCCGGGAACACGATACTTCCACTCCATTTTCTACT
Organism: Troglopedetes dispersus; assembly: GCA_027744215.1. NCBI lineage: Eukaryota > Metazoa > Arthropoda > Collembola > Entomobryomorpha > Paronellidae > Troglopedetes > Troglopedetes dispersus. The sequence goes on along the minus strand of JAHZNF010000387.1, from coordinate 8,418 downwards.
CAGTCACTCTGTATCTCACTCACAGAGCTATTTCAACATTAAATAAGATGAACCACCTTGCAACATGCATTGTTACACAAATATATCGTACCAAGTCAACAACTACTATAAAGTGTGAAAACAGTGTTAGACAATTGTGACGATGGTTTGCCGAGTCCTGAAAAATTATTTTTTGTAGTGTGATCCATGGAATCATTCTTGAAAGATATTCTTTCCAGCAATGCATGTGTCGCTCCGTGTCGCAAAATGAACAACTCATATCTCATTGTTGCTTCACCGTTACCTTGAGAAGAGGGGTTCCTGTCCTAACTCTGTCTCGCTCTCTATCCTTTTTTATACCCAAGTTCAATTTACGACAAACTCTACGACATGAGTATACATACAGATCCTATAAAAAGGGTACCTCACAGACAGGTCTTTCTTGGAGTATAAGCTATCAATATGGCCAGTGGCTACCTGACGACGGGGGAGTTTGCGAACAGAAAAAAATGTACACGTCTACGCCATTGGCCATTGTATGTAGTTTGGAGGTTTTGGAAAGTACATGGTTTTGGAAATGCTTTGGACGTGTTTTTTCATGTGCTTTTAGTAGTTTTGAGAGGGTGCTGTTTACTTGCCTTTACACGTTCAGCCTCACTAATGAGATGACAGTCCTCATGTGACACCATTACAGCGAGTCCTTGTCTTTCACGCTAAATAGGTTGGGCAGGGGATACAATTGCTCACTGAATGACATAGATAACGCTTTCAAAAATCCTCGTCTATGGAGACTCGGAGCAGCGAGCGGAGCCATCTTATCAGCAGAAAATTGGAGTGATGCTCGTAGTTCGAGGAAAACATGCAGTCTCTATATCTACAAACAAATTATATCTGCTTTCCAGGGCAAGTTCTTTACACGCAACGCTGCAGTTCGACACTCCAGGTTATCACTGAATGCATCTGAGCTGCTTTACAGGTGCCTTTTTTGTACAAAAGTAGCTTCAAAAAATTGTAGACAAAAGGGTAGTGTACATATTGCCACAACCAATCTGCATACGTCGCACCGTTATGCCTATCTCATGAAAGAGAAAAATGCTCACTTCTTGTGAAAACCTGCCTGGATTAATAAATATTTACCCAGAGATATGAAACACACGATTTATGTGAATTTAAAAATGCTAATATGTTTGCTAGCTGGCTGGCTGGCATGAGAATACGGTTGTTGAGAATTGCATAAATGTTGTTTGAGCAGCACTCGTTGTTACGTAGCTGAGCTAAAAGAATTGCATGTATTAAGCTGATATTGATTTTCCCCTTTTCGATCCATTTTAAGTTTTTGAACGGAGAGGATAATATTTTTCATAAGGAAAGAGTATGCATGGAGGAGAACACTTATTGCCCCGAAGTTACAATAAATTATACGGGGAAGCTGACGCAGCGCACATGTTCGTAATAGTCTTACAACGAATCCGATGATTCCATGCTTTTAAACCCCTTCCGTTCCACTTTTCCTTGACGTGATAAAAAACGTATCTGTACATACATATCTTGCCGTGCAATGAAAACACGCTAAAAGATGTAATTTATTTAAGGGTGTGAGAGGAAACAGCTGCTGTTGCTAACAGGTAACCTCGTATAAGCCGATCCTGCTCTAAAATGATGGATTGATTCTTTCCTTTCGAAAGTTTCAAAATAATAATTGTCTTGAGGTTTTACCCAGAAAAAGATCTTATCGACTAAAATATTTATTTCGTTTGGTAATCGCCATTCCTTTAAACTAAAGGCTTTCCACTAGTAGGATTAGTGCACAACGCATTACACCAGACATGTGCACGGTACACTCATCACGGTGATTTGTGATGAGTGGCAGGCAGGCAGCTGAAAAAAACCCATGCTCTTTTTACTCCAGGTCGTATTCTCAGCAAAACTTCAGGGAGCGAAAGTAATTATAATATAAAGAGGAAGTAGTGCTTTGGGAAAAGGTAAGAAACATAAGAACGTGAGAGAGAAAACGAAAGAAGCGCCTGGGCAGATCTCTTCCTTTTGCTAATGGCAAGAGTTGAATTTTTCTTCCTCGAATCATGTATTGAGAACATTGGCACTCACTGGAGAATGAAAGATATAGGTTGCATGCTCTTCTGCAGACATTTCTCAAATTAAATCTCCTCGGAAGAATATTTTCCGTCCTTTCTATTTTCCAAAGTATTTGAAAAGATTTTCAGACTCTACCCATGAGTTCACGTTGTTGAGCCCGGGCAAAAGAGCTCGGCAGCAGGATTTAAGGGAACTTCGAGAGTCAAGCAAGATGGTGCTTGCGATAAGAGCGCTAGAGATTACTTTTTTTTCTCCCGTATTCATCTGGGATTCTTGATAAGAAATTTGTTGGGCTTAATCCGCGAGAAAATATTTCATTCGTATTATATTTGTAGATAGTTTGTCCGTTCTTGGTACAATGGTTTACTCTTTAATATGCCCATGTATGCTCGGTTTCCATTCACATTCTTTTTTAAACTAAAAATGGGCTTTAACATTGTTATTATGATGAGTAGTGACTTTCACCGTCTGTCGTTTCTGAACAATAAAAATCCGCTATATGAGATGTTGATGGAAATTCTAGAAACCCAAGTTTCACCGAACATGATACACTATATGAAGATGGAGAAGGAAGGCTAGTTGAGTGTACAGTGGTCTCTGCATTTTGAATAAACACGTCATTCTTGTCGGCGGAACGTTGGCTGCAAGAATAATCGTAACAAGTAATTGGAAAGATTGCATTCATACATACATCCAATGTTGCATTGCATCACAAAAATAAGCTTGCTTATCGACTCTATAAATGGCACTGTGCAAGTTGTAACCACTTACCACATACAGTTTCAAGAAAGTAAATGCACATACATACATATAAATACATACTAATCCTTTCCGTGGGTTTTCTGCGAAAAGTCATCCCTCTTGTGGTTTCCAGGCATGCCCATTGTTTCAATTGGATCGTCCTATACATTGTGTTGGATGGATCAGGAAGTTTTACACTTTTTTTAGAGAAGTGCGGCAATTTTCCCAAAGCACAATCTCTCCGCGTAGATGTTTTCCTGCAAATCAGGAGCTTGTTACTTTGATTTGATGAGAAAGAAGCTTTCTCGACATCAGCTCAAAGTTTTGTGTGAACTGAAAGTTTATATTACTTACGTGCTGTTTTTATTGAGTGCCCTTTACCCAATTCTTCTTGCTTTGTAAATACGAAGTTGGCGTATAAACAAAATATTAGGAAGAGGATGGACGATATAGTAGGGCTGGCAATGCCTTGATGACTTACAAAAGTTAAATCCCCCATGGTCAGCTTCTCGACTCGCAACTCGGCAGAAGCAGTTGGGTGAGTAAACAAGCCCTTGGCTAAATGTGTTCACTCGATTGCACACCTTCCTAAAATGCTGTGATAAGGTACTGAAGCCAAAGGAACCAAAAACGTAAACCATGCAAGAGGGCTTGACACAGAATTTGCAAATAAGCAGGCATTATCTCCAATAAATTATTCTCGCATAATAATCTACGAACATGCATGTGTAAGCACAAAAGTGGCATGAATGTGGTCCTAAACTAACAATCAGAAATCAAGGCACGCATGACTTCTCTCGCTTGAGTTCTTGTGATCTCGTTGCCGCCTTATTTTCCGCATGTCGTTGAATCAATTTGTATTAATTTTGAATAAAATATGTGCATGTAAAAGTAGGATTGTGTTGGCAGCGGAGCGGTTGCATTATGTAAAATCCAGCAGATCGGTGTAGTAGTTCCTTTTCCCGTTGTCGTCATTCGAGCAGCATGAAGAAACACTTTGAAAGGAAATACGTACGAAAAATGTGACATTTCGCCATTTCCACGGAAGCGTTTAAGCCAAAAAAGGTGCCTTTATGAAAGTGCATGTGTAACTTTTCTACGTTGATTAACCCTTAAAATAGTTCAACCTTTTTTGGCAAAATAAACATCANAAGCGCAGTAGCGTGTGCCCATTATGGACTCCCTAAAAAGGAGGCGTGTGAAGGAAATTCTTATTCGTTCTGACACGCCCGCACTCATTCATAAATTGCGTTTGTGCGTACACTGTGTAAGCATTTTTTGTATTATAATTTGATACGTCGGCATTGACTTACATATGCCATGAATACCTTTTACGCATAGTTATGTCCACTCTGTATGTCTACGCTTTATGTATATTTATGGACATTTGTAGGTAGTCATTTTTTGGAGAAACGAGTGGAAAGGTGTAAATTCCAATCGATAGCAGGCACGCGTTTCACAATAAACTCCGATGAACTTTTGCTGTTGAGCTGAANTGGAGAAACGAGTGGAAAGGTGTAAATTCCAATCGATAGCAGGCACGCGTTTCACAATAAACTCCGATGAACTTTTGCTGTTGAATGACATTGTGTACAGAGCAATATATGTACATGTTCATTGTTATTGAATGAGTAAACACAGTTTGGTCAGCCAATATTTTCAACTTAATAATGAGCTTTGCACGTTCCTGGCAAAATGTGTTACGCATGAGCATGAGGTTTACGATGCCGTTTTGATTGGAACCAACAACGAAAAATGAAATTCGAAAAATGTACTTCAGAATTACGTATGTATGCTAGTTTCTCCAGCAGGCAAATAAAGCTACTATGTAGTAGTAGTAGTAGTAGTAGTAGTAGTAGTATGGGAAGTTTAAAAACATATATTTACTTCATATATGGGATTTCACACCTGCCGCTGCCTCGTTGTACAAAACTTATTATTGGACTGAGTACGGCAATGATAGTTACAGTGAGTCGTTAGATCAAATAACAAATAAAGTAGCACGTGGTGTGCGTATCGTGGGAGGAGTGGATTGTACTACATAATTAAAGCGGTCGAGATTTTCCCTGCTATTCCATGGTGGAAAGTCACGGTGAACATTATCAAAGACAGTCTACCCATCGCATGGTATACCTTCGAAGTATTATTGAGTTTTCTAGTTGGCACGACCGTACTACACAGAGAAAGCTGACGATAAGAATGGATTTATGTGTGTGTAACTAATACTTTCACCAGTCTGCATGCCGACACCAAATGTTATTTCAGGCACGACATTGTTTATTTGTGGAGAGTAGTGTTGAGGCACGTCATTCTATTGCGCACTCAATGTCCTTTTGTGCCATACAGTTCACTTGTGTGCAAGTAAAATACTAATCAAGAACGTCATTTGCCTTGTATACATAAGAATACATTGTCATTTATTGGGCACGCACTATCTTTGGAATGTGTCGTATATACGTATAGTGAGCGATGAAATTGTGCGTGAGAGGTTGCTTGGTACGGACACATTGTGATTCTGGGTTCGTTCAGAATGAGAACATTTGTGTGCTTGCAATATAGCCTAATATAAACCTGGTGGGACCAGCAAAAATGCTTGGAAGTTTACCTGCCACTTATTAGGAGAGGGGAAAAAAGTACACAAATCAGAACGGATTGTGCTGCGCTGCAGCCTTAATGTCAGTGAAAATTACCTCCACGTGAATTCTTTGGAAGAAGGAAAGTGAGACCCAGATAAAGGTGAGCGACCCATCTTCTGATATGCTACTTTTGCTCCCATCGCCAGCCATCACCACACTGCAGCATTGTTGATAATCATTTATTCTTCACAGTACTGCAAATGGGCAATTTGTACCGTGGATGCCTTTTACAAATGGGGAAAGTAAAAAAAGTTTCTTGCTTGCTATAAATAAATATAAGCTCAACTTTTCCTATCATGGAATAAGGTCATTTATCATACAAAACGCATTAGCACAGACGCGCACATTAGTAAGGGTGTGTATTTTTTACGGTTTCGCGAATTCAATTGAATAAGTACATACGTGATGTGTTACAACCTATAAATAGGTGAGTAGAAAGTATAATGGGAGAAAATGTGTCAAGAAACGGCGTGTTATCATAATTTATGAAATAAATAAAGGAGACAAGACGCCCACCTACAACACACGCACGCACGCACTTCTTCCTAACCTAAAAATAACTGTCAAACAAGGTTGGTCATTGCCTCTTGTGCCAGGAGAGCACGCAACAAGAGTATTTTCGAAGGTAAAAATTTCGGAGTTTATGGGCCAAACGCATTTTGACAAGTTGGGCTTCTGTAAATAAACGTCATAAATAAAATTTCTTTTGTTTGTTAGATAAGCTCATTAAAGAAAGAAATAACTAACTTTTTTCAATTTTATTAAGAAACTTTGAAAAAAACTTACAAGAATTACTTTGTAATTTGGACACAGCTGTAATTCCAAATGTAGCAGCTTCCACTTGCAGAATATTGGAAAGAAATTATTTTTCATGTTCAAGGTTCTGCTCCACTTCCTCAATTTGAGCATCCTAAAATAGAGTAACGATTTCATCATTTTAGCACAATGGCAGTGGTTTGCAAGATTTCATTATTGTGTCTGCGAAATCCTCTCCATATTATCAGTTCGTAAAATCCATCAGCAGAATGAAGTAACGCAAGCCGAGATAAACTTGTCCACTGCACACGCCTTCATTCGTAGGAACTCTTAAGTGCGCAATTTATCATGATATGCATAAAAATACAAATCCCAGATTGCAATTTATTCTGTTTGAGAAGAAATAACAGACCCTAGTCCGTTTTCGGTCAGTAAAGGAAGTAATAAATAATAAAAAAATGCATAAAATAAAGTATTTCAGCTCTCCTTTTGAAACCATCGGGAGGAAGGAGTGGCAGTTTAATATTTTCAAATTAACTGATTTCCCTTGTTAAAATAAATCCCTATTCAACAATTAAAAATGTCAAACCCAATTAACTGATTTTATTTCAGCAGAATTTTGTGTTCTCCAAATTAACGCTACAGTGAACAGATTTTAAAGTCAGCAAACACGCTGTTAGAGTCTTTCACCAAATCCTAACTTATAAATAAACACGAAGCAGTGTAACTGCCATTCTGCATCGGTATATAAATTCGTTATAGAAAAATGGAATGAAAAATATGTATCCAGTCAAATAATATATAATTATATGAGATAAGAACACAAGTACTACTTCCTATGTATTAATAATAATAAAATTTTAAGTTTTGTTCGCGTGTTTTGGGCTTTGAAGCTTGCTCTAAAGAATTTGTAACTGAAAGACGCATGGGTTTCTTCACTACAAGTTTATTTAATACAGCACGAAATTGTTTTAATGTTTCCGTTGGAGTGGTAAGCGATGTAGATAGTCGTGCATTTCTGGGAGAGTCTCAATCTTTGCGGGTTTAAACTAAATCACTTGCCGCGTTGCCTGGTTTATGCGAATGTCTTTTTCAAAAATGTGTACGCTGGCTGAAGTGTAGGAGAACTATTGTTAATAACATCCGTGAAGAAAATAATACATATTTTTACTGTATGGGTCTTAACTGCTCACTGAACATGTGCTGGGTATATGAATAAATGAACATACAAAAATGTAGGTCAATGGATAACAATGACACATATTTGAAACAAAGTTTCTGCGACTTTCCAGATCTAAAGATTTTATCGTTTTTTAAAGAATCTCGACGAAGGAATTGTTCTGAATCACTTTATCCTTTAAATGATGACAGTTATTATTTTATTATTACATTTTGGTAAAAAAATTAAAAATAATGGTCAAATATACTATATAGGTTGGCCAGTGGTTTGCACTATATTTTATTACGTAAGTACGTAACTTCCACAAAATGCTGACGTGACGTGAGAAATACAATGATGAATTTGTCCGTATTATTGTTATTATGAAAAATGACGATGACTGATGAATAAAGTGAACATGAACATGAGTAATGGCCTCTCTCGTTGGCACTCCAAAAAATTGCTTCGTCAAAGTTGTCCGCGAGACAGTAGCCCAAGAGAGATTATAAAAAAGAAAAATCCGGGGAACAATAACAATAATCAGAGTAAATGCAGACATTCCACACACACACACAACAATTCATTATATCGCAGACACGAAAACCTACAATTTTTTCGCCCATTCAGCATAACTGTTGCAACAAACCTTCAAACTTTCTCCAAGATTGCATTCTTCAGAATGCGTAAACGCTAATATCAAAATTAGTCCGTGGATGTTTTTCATGATGAAAACTACCGTTTTTTCCTCGTGATGTAGGTCACATGTGAAAAGTTCGTCAACCTAGTTAGAATTTTTTTATTGTGCCAATTCCACTCTCTGCACACCAAAGGTCAGCTTATTTTCTCCCCATTTTTCTGCATATTATTATCTTAATATTTGAGTTTGTCCATTCCCCTTCTTTAACCTCCTTTCTGTAACTGCTGTTCACTCTGATGTACGTTATGCGAAAACTTTGAAGAAGAGTCCAGGAAAAAGCGTACATGGTTAGTACGGAATCGTCGTAATGCCCAATAATTTAAACAAGTGTTGTGGTAAGATCCGCTTTTATTTTT
>JAHZNF010000386.1:0-11787 GCA_027744215.1 Troglopedetes dispersus | reverse complement strand
CTCCATAATTGTCATTTTTTTAATATTATTTTTTTCTGCAGAAAACCAAAGACTTATGGAGATGCGAAGGAGTGGCCACAAATCCCTGCAAAGGATCCTTCCAAATTGTACAAACTTGGCGAGAACACCGAGCTCCTTTCCCCACTTCCCGAATTTCTCGACAAAAGAATCAAGTTCTGGACTGAGCTCCACTCCAAAGAATTAGCGAAGGAGAAGGAAACTCCTCAGGTGGAGCCGTTTTAAATTATTTTTCGTTAAAAAATAACTGAGTGCAGATTATAATAATGATTTTCATGTCTAAATATAAAATGCTCTCTTAATTTGTTTCTTGCGCAAAAAAAAAAAAAAGAAAACGAGTTGTTTTTTGTACCTTCCATGTGTTGTTTTTGTTGTTGAACTTTGGTCTCAGTCTCAAGCTACTTTGTTTTTTTTGCTGTCAATAAAAAAATCTCAAGTCCTATTTTCATGAACGAAATCATCCTGCCTTTTTTCTTATTATTTGTGCATAAAAATTTCCGCAATTTGCGAATTATGGTGCATAATTATAATTATGACGCATTGCACAAAATGAGAAGAAGATAAGTACGACAAGAAGGAGGTAAAATTTTTTAACATTAATATTAAAATCCTTTTATTGTTAGTCATATATGATACGATACACCATATACATTTAATGTTCCTAGTTTCCTTTTAAATACTTAGGTCTACAAATATCATCATTATTGTTGCTGCGTAAATGGAATCCTTTTGTACTGACGAAAGATCAACTGAAAACATATCCCGTTTTTTTAAAACCATTACAAAAATTTAGTAATATTCCTTGGCTTATATTTTCCCTCCTTAATTTTTTTCCAAATCTTGCGAAACAAGATACCACAAAACAGGACACACCAAACTGATAAGATTGTGACAAATAAAATCAAAAGAAGGAAAAACAAAAAATGTTGAGATTCAATCCGGTAAGCACCGATTTTCCATTGCACCCAGCAGCGTACAAGAAGAGATTCCATATGACGTGCATTACAATTTACCATTATTTATAGTAAACACTTATCTAGATAATATTTCAATAATTGGAACAAGTTTCTTAGTACAGACATTTAAAATTTTTTCTTCTTTAAAAGAGTACCTCTATATCTACCTAACAAGTAAAATGGCTTACTAGGTTTTTTTTATTCTTGTATTATTATATAAGATTATAATAACATCATCATCATGATATGTCTTGTTGAAATGGATCATCGTAATCAGAAATGATTTTTTTTTGAGTTTTGAATAAACATCTCTATAATAATAGTAAATAACGTATAGATTGTAGTTTTAGATTACATATATATTTTTTTCATTTCATTTCCCCACACACCATTGTATACTGATCAGAGATTATACATAGCTACACGTAAAATTACAGCTACAAATATTAATAATAGTAATAAATATATCTATGTAGGTTATCCATAATTTATTATTCATATAATATTTTTTGTAGAGGTACATATACACAATTTTTTTTGTTTAAAATAAGATTTATACATTGAAAATCGAATTTTTTTTATCAACGTAATAATATCTTGTTCACAGTCACATTTGAATCTTTTCCCCTTTTTTAACTAGAAATCTATGCTTATCATAATTACATATGTTATATGTTACATTAATATCTGCCGTACGTATGTATATCAATTACTTTTCTGTTTTTGACAATGGAAACAACAAAATAATTTAATTATAATGTATATATTTTTAGCAATAATTTCATCTTGAATGTTTTTACACATTATATACATATTTTAGATTAGAAAGATTAGACAAGTTGATGCAGACGACGACGTTTTTTTTTTTTACAAATACAAAGTAAAGAGTATATTATATTATCATAGATATTCTGACTGACCTGCCACACTTTGTGTTTTTTTTATTTATACCTTATCATTTTATGTACACACTCGCAAAAAAAAAGATTTTTTGATGTGGAAACATTTTTGCACAAAATCCGAGAAAATAAAAATCAACCAATGATGACTATAATTTTTTTTAGAAAATATAGTCTTCAGTTCTTTTTTATTTTAGCAATGCGTACTCTTCTTCGTCCCTTTCACCATCTTCACATTTTACATGACACACGGTATATGTATCTACTTGCTTTCCCCTGTGATATTGAACCTAATATTTTTGTCGCGTATTATTACAGAATGAGAAAATAGAGTAGTACGACCTGTGAGTGAAGTAAAGAACGAAAGACGATTCACCTTCTCGCACACCTCTTTTTAAAAAAATTCTTTTGATTTCCCTTTTTTTACAATTTTATAATATACCTGACACATATACATATATTTTTCAATGTAAATGAAGGTTAACAGTAGTATTGATAAGGTGGAACTAATGTAAGTGAGAAAGATGGGTTCCGTTAAAGAATCTCAGGAAGAAGGAACAAGGATTATCAGCAGAAACTAAATATGGAAATTAGCTCAACCCGTTTCAATATTATGTCTCATCTCTATGTTATATAAGCACATTCTCCCAACAAATTTTTTTTTGGTTGTATTTACCAAGGATTTCAATTTAATTAGGAATCATCATACACCAGGTCGCTTTTGTCAGAAGGTAGTTGGTGGAGAATTATGAAAGAATTATATTATCCACCATTTCATCTCAATAATTTTTTTGTAAAGAAACACCTTATTTCTCGCATGCAAGGAGTTGGGGACAACGTGGGACACATTTTGTTCCTGTCATTTTTTCCTCTTCTCACGGGATGTATATTTTTAATAGAGACAGTTTAATAATAACAATAATAATAATACCTCAGTCTGTTCATTGATTAATTATTAAAGACTTACGTAGATTTCCTTGTAAAAAAGAGAGCCAAACATTAACAAGCAACTGAAAAAAGGAACTTGAAACAAATAGTCCTCACTTCGAAGAAAGCGTGTGTAGGTAAGTTAATTCTTTTGCCAACAAAAAATGTAACAAGTTATTTTATGTAGCTTATATTTATTACCACACGTGTTGCAATTTTGTTGCAAACAGTAATTAACACAAAATCTTAATTTATAATACTCTATTACCAAATGTGTTCCATCCTCGCAGCAACTTCTGAGGACACATTCTATCTTTAGAGTGTACGGAGCCAATATATACCTCCTTTTGCAAACAATCGTAAATTGATTGACGCTCTCAATAAATATACCTTACTTGATATAGCGTCTCTTGTCCTCCTTTGGTTTTATTTTATTGGTACATAAGAGCAAAGATTTGTTTTTTTTTGGGTAAAAATGAATAGATGAGGGTATAAAAATAATATCTTAATCGTAGTAGCCATCCCTTTTTATCAACATATTATGAGTCTTACTCATTTCTTTATGCTTATCATCGTAATGCTACTTTATAACTATTCCTCTACTCTACTTCTTTTACCTTATCTTCTCTAAAGTAGTTTGACTTAACTTTGTTATATAAATTAGTAGACGTAATTAGAAGTTGTGGAACAATGCATAAGAACCAGAATAACGTACGAATCTTTTCTTTTTAATGTAGCATTTGAATATGTACATCGCAGTTTTTTGCTGCAGCGTTCATCATCACAAAATCACAATTGTAGCCAGGATCTGCACAATCTGACAGAATGTCGTCGAGTGTGAGACATACAAGTTAGTACCACATGTGTATTTGACGATTCAAGATTTATATTTTTTGCATCATTTTTATTTTTTGTGTTTCTTCTTTGAAGTGTCCCCATAAACGAAAAAAAAATATCTAGGAAGTAATGTGTGTGTATGTAAATATGTTCTTGTTGTTGAGTGAGAGAAAACTGAAGATATGTGTTTTTTATATTTCGCAATTTAAAAATCATCAAGAAAATAGACTTATGTACATTTTTATTTCTTCTTCTTTAAAAAAAACCAGAAATTTGCTCTAATTTTTAAATATAGATCACCTATTTGGATAACCATCCTTCTTATACAATGTGGTATTTTTTTCCCTATTGTGTACATGTAAGGTTATCATCTCCTAAGAAAAAAAATTCTCTTGAGTTTTTCCACACGTGGGTATTTTCGAGTTCCATCCTAAATGTAGATAACCTACTTAATATCGGTAGACTCTTTTTATTATGTTACACCAATCACTGCATTTTTTTCTATTCTAGTAATTAGATAATCTTTTTTGTAGACTCTAGAAATCCTACTTATCATTTTTTTTAAAGTTTAGTCATTGTTGTCCCTGCTGCGGTATATTTTCCCCGAAGTCAAACATTTAGCACTTGTAAAATAAAAATGAGACGTTTCTCAAACGAGAGGCCAGTGAACGATTAATGCACACATACTCGACTACATTCTACCTATATAATTAATTACCTGCATTACTACGAAAGGTGAAGAATAATTTTTTTAAAATATCGGTAGTAGTTTAGTTAATACTTGTAATCCCTTCCCTTCATTAGTCCTGCTACGATTTCCTCCAAGCAGCTGACTTCTGACGTGTGTTTAGTATTTCAGGTCAAAAACTGAAATAAAAAATGGCGGGATTGCTGGCTTCAAGGAATTGTGTTGTTGTGTCCATAATTTCTAATTAATTAGTTCAAATGTTCTAGTGCCTACATTCAGTATACATTTACGTATGTTAGATTGAAAATACTTATCTTTGTTGCGAAACATTAATTAGTTGTGTGCATAAAAACTCGGTGCAGTTTATATGAATTTCTGGCTCAAACTTATCAAATCTACCAAGATAAGAAATATAGTATAGTTTGCAGTAAAAGTAAAACGTTGGCCGAACTTAACTCATTAAATTTTAGTTTTCACAGTTGTCACCCATGCAAATTATGTGTGTATATATCTCAGTAAATTTGAGAATTAGTCGTGAAAGCTGAAGTGTATCCAGTATAATCTTTCCTCCTCTTGACTAGACTAAACATATATTTAGATAACAACTTTTCTTATGTACAGATAAATTAATTGTGCCACGGTTTGTGCTGTCGTGAAGTGCTCATCAGAGGGTCCTATCAGTAATTTATACATATATATTTAAAACTGATGTTTTTTAAGCGTGTCGTGTTGTTGGTAGTGTAAAAGTCAAGTAGTATGAAGTAGAAAAAACCTATGCAGGATCTAATATGTTTCTTGGAGGTGACCACAAAAAAAAACGATCCATCAACATTCTCACAAATTCCGTGTGTCTATTTATGACACAGCTATTTCGTCATCATCATTATTCGTGATAGTAGCAATTTTGAACCAGAAACGTTAATTTTGTTGACCTTTTTCCGAATAACTTATTTAAAACAGATTATGTGTTTTTTAAATTATTTTCAAATGTTTTTGGAAACGTTTTGGCATTAATTTGTGATATTTGAGGGTTCGCCCCAGGTCTCCTTCATGAAAATATCCTTCCCGGTTTCTCGTAAATGCCAACTCATGAAAGGTCGCTTTCACTCACGTCATTTATTGAAACACAGGCTATTTCCTGGTCTTTTTTAGTGGGAAAATGGGAAGTCACTAAATCCCCCCTTTTATATCCTTCCCGGTAAAAAAAAAACAAAATTTTCCAGTCACAAGTTCATTTTATACCATTTATGCAAGTGAGGCAAGAACAATAGGGCAAGCTCATGTGTTTTTTTAAATGAAAACAGGAAAAAGAATGCTCTTTTTAATGTTTCCTGCATTTCCCAAACAAAAGTGCCTGTAGTCATGTTCAAGTACATGGTTGAGTGAGATACTTTGTTTTGACACACTTGATGTGTGTGCTTAACAGAATACTGAGATCTTTTTTTTTGAGGATCCCATGCAAATTACACAAGAGGAAGGAATTAGTTGTTCTAAAACCAAGGGATTTTGTGGAGGTGCTCCAGGATCTCTCGTAAATGCCAACTCATGAAAGGTCGCTTTCACTCACGTCATTTATTGAAACACAGGCTATTTCCTGGTCTTTTTTAGTGGGAAAATGGGAAGTCACTAAATCCCCCCTTTTTGATTAGATTCAGGAAGGCTAACAAAAAAAATTGGAGCACATGAACTTTTTCCCCAAATACTGTTCTTGACCACATTTTTTGCAAAAAAAAATTTCCGTGTGTGTAGTAGAATGGGCCACCAAACAGAACTGATATATTTTTCTATTTAGTCGTCCACTCAAAAAACCTAATGAACTGTCCTATTTGTAACCAGAAATTAGTCATAAAATACTTTCATATAACAAGTATGTTTTTTTATCAAGGAAAAAAAACGATTGTGCAGTTTGTGTTAATAAGGAAATGCTCAGATTACATCTTATTTATTGAAACACAGGCTATTTCCTGGTCTTTTTTAGTGGGAAAATGGGAAGTCACTAAATCCCCCCTTTTTGATTAGATTCAGGAAGGCTAACAAAAAAAAATTGGAGCACATGAACTTTTTTCCCAAATACTGTTCTTGACCACATTTTTTGCAAAAAAAAAAAATTTCCGTGTATGTAGTAGAATGGGCCACCAAACAGAACTGCTGATATATTTTTCTATTTAGTCGTCCACTCAAAAAACCTAATGAACTGTCCTATTTGAAACCAGAAAATAGTCATAAAATACTTTCATATAACAAGTATGTTTTTTTTACCAAGGAAAAAAAACGATTGTGCAGTTTGTGTTAATAAGGAAATGCTCAGATTACATCTTATCTAAATATTTAGCTATCAGTGCATCATGAAAACCCATCGTTTCGGTTCTTCATCATAGTTTATAGCTTATTTATACGTATCTAATAATTTTTTTTGGCAAAATCATACCATTTTTCACCTCCTCCGTAATATTATACTTTCTCCTTTTTTTTCTCGCAATCTTAACAATACAAAATTTCTTAAAATCTACATCATAGATAACTCGTCTCGAAAAAATCTGGCTAAAAGTTTGTATACTGTTTGGACATAACAAGGGCTGATTGATGTAGAGACTCAAATAATGCTACCATTTTTTAAATTCATAACAACAACGTTTCACTCCTATTCTACAAGACTAAGTTTTTGGAAAGCGTGAAATGAAGGAGCTACACTTATCAGCATGATTTGTTTTGGCTATTTAGTCATCATTGAAATTTAAACACTTGTCTTCGAAGACGTATTAATAATCATAAATCGGAACAGAGATCTCTTTTTTTATAATTAGTGTGACTCCATTCAAAAGTGTGGTGGTGGTGGTATAATAATATCTATACCTACGTCAGTTTAAAATCGGAGTGATTGTGTGTTGAATTAGCTGTGCTCCATAAATAATTAATGTTACCACTTATAAATTACGTAGTCACTAAATTTATGTAGTCGATAATAATAAGAAGTAAGTCAACCTATTTACTTTTAAAAATGAAAGCGTCTCGTCCAAGAGTACTGTGTTATCAGGACCAGTTATGACGAAGGATTTTTTTTGCTTGGTTTTTAAAAAAACATACCTTTTTTTCTTGGTTTGTCTTCACTCGGGAGCCTTTCCAAATTCCGGAAACCATTTGATTTTTTTTAATTATTGGAGCATGATTTATTAATTTTTTTCTCTTCTCTCGTCTTTTCTTCCATTAACTTCAAATCTGGTCAGATGAAGAAAGCAAAAAAAAATACCTTGCTTTCTTTTTAGTTGATAAGAGTGGTATAGAGATGGGTGGGTGGGTGTGTGAATTATATAAGTTGTATGGTGTATTGCTCAGATTGCTGTTCGTGTCCTTCTTTCACTGTTATGATTTTTTTTTGCTCATTTGCACTGAACTCGAAAAATTGTACAAAACAGGATAGTTTATATAATATATGTATGTATGTAGTAGTTTTTTTTTAATTATTACAGGTTTACAAAGTAAACAAGTCGTGTGCTAAATTCTAGGTACTTTTCTAAAAGACGTATTGTAGTTTTGAATGTTCAGCGCTTCCCTCTCGCCCATCTCAACAACGCGTCAGCTAGCACATCCAGGTGGGCTTTTGTCTGTCGAAACATAATGAAAAAAGCATTTTTTACTTAAGGTTTTGCTTCATTAGATTAAGCGAAAAGCAGGAAGCGGAAAAAGTAATGATGAAGTTGCTCCATTTTAATTAAGCTACTTGCAAATATGAGTTGTTTGAGCTGGAATTGTGAGGAATGTGATTTAAAAAATATCTCACGGGGTATTATTAGATGCGGTGGTGGTGCTAGTTTGGTACCAGATATTGTGCCATGATAACGATAACATCACTACTCTCACAAATTTCATGGGATTCCACAAGATGGCGGGTTAGGCAGTTCAGATTTATGCCGACATTTCAAGAGCAACTTGAGACGAAAAGTTGAACTTGTGGAGGGAAGGGAGGAAGCATGTACATAATTCAGACGATTCTTCAGTTTTCTCTTTGAATTTTATGAGCATTTATTCTTCCTTTTGTGGCATTTAGTATACCTTTTGTGTGCTCAACATTTTCAGAAGGAAAACATGATTTGGTCTGAGTGTTTCAGAGAGCAAGAGAGGACCGTTAAGATCGATTTCCATTGTGACAACAACATACATACAAGATTTTTTTCGTATCCACGATCCATAATCAAAAGGTACTCGGGCTTATCTGTCTCTCAAGAAAAAAAATGTGAGCACTTGTGGTCTCCCTGTCTTCCGAAGCAGAGAACCAGGAAAGAGCCACTGTTCATGTTGGAGAGAGCCACTTATTGTGGCCAGTGACATGGTGCACAGTGCACACATGAAGTATGTTATCTCACAACAGCAAAAAAGGGTACTCCACAACATGAATACCTTTTTTTATTCCACAATCAAAAGGTACTCGGGCTTATCTGTCTCTCAAGAAAAAAAATGTGAGCACTTGTGGTCTCCCTGTCTTCCGAAGCAGAGAACCAGGAAAGAGCCACTGTTCATGTTGGAGAGAGCCACTTGTTGTGGCCAGTGACATGGTGCACAGTGCACACATGAAGTATGTTATCTCACAACAGCAAAAAAGGGTACTCCACAACATGAATACCTTTTTTTATTCCACTACTAATCCAGGGACAAAACTTAGGATCCACATTATGCGTCATCACGAATGTGTCTACCAACGTCCTTTCAAGAACAATAAATATTTGAAGTGGACACAACCATCCAAAATTCATTCAATAACAAATTTTGTGAAGGAAACGATGAAAGTATGATTTTATCTCGATCTCTGCTGGAAGGTCACCCATTTATGATAACAATACAACATTTAAATAAAATGACACAAAAAATCCCCCTCAAATATAAAATCTCAATCTATACTTCCCTTGTTGAAATATTTTTGAGAACCAATTTGGAACATAAAAAAAACATTATTTTTTTGTGTTCCAGTCAGAGTCACGAGGGAAGTATTATATTGCAGTTGTTTACTGCTAAAAATAAGAGCATTTCCCACCGAGTGGGTCTCCATTTCTTTCCTCTGTGCGGTTGTTGCTGTTGTAATGTGTAGGCTTCTCCATTGTCTTTTTTTTTCGGAGATGACGACGTCACTAGACTGAAAGACTCCTTGCTCCTCACGTCAGTCACGGAGGTAATGAAAACTCTGTGAAATAGGCTGAGTATAAATGTAGATTTCGTACTACCATCCTTCATGCAACATAATATTATTATTATCCTTTGCACATTTCCATCTATCTTTTTATTCGGCTCGGCTGGCTGTCCGTCGTTCATCCCCTCTTTTTTTTATTTTTTTTGCCGCAGCCCAAAAAAAATTTTTTTTAGTCTTATCCTGGCGTTGTCATTGCATCGTATGGTGGCGTGCCTCCATAATACATCCAAATAAAAAAAAATTAAGTACAGTGAACATTACATTGCCCACTCCAGATTTTTTTTTTCATTGCTCTTCACAGAAGTAGCTTCATTACAATATCCAACTTTTACGAGAGTTCCCAAAAAAATTATTACTACCCAGAAATTGTACATATATACATATCTGAGAGGAGGAGAAAGATATGATAAAAAATATATATATCTTATCCATTTCCATTCATTGTTGGACGATGCTGTTGCTTCTTCTTCCTCTCTCCAGTATTAATTTTCATCCTCGGTTTTTATGATTTTCATGATTCACGTCCGCCAGAAAAAGTTTATAGACGTTCACTTATTTTGCGCCTTGCGTGCTGACGCATTTGTACGCAGTAAATGGAACCAATTCCTCCATTTGAGAGAGACCCATGCCAAAAATAAATGAGACGGATTTTTCGTGTGTGCAGTTTCTCTATTCCGTCCGACTCACTCCCAACTCGATTATATTTTTTTTTGAGCCAAGTTTGCTCCGGAGAAATATACCCAACTTAACCGGAGTTTACTGCTCCACAGCTGCACCAGTACGGAAACTAAGTGTAACTACTCTACTCATGAAACACTATTTTCCCTTGACTCAAGAAAAAGGCAGGATGAGAGACACTGGAATCATTTTCATGATTATTGCTCCAGTCGTTGGGGAACGGATAATATTAGCTTGAATACAATGTAGGGAGTATAGCGCGATGAGAAACGGGCAATTTCCTTTGTGTGTGTGTACAAGAAACGTAGTTAGTCATGCAACTCCTATTATTGATTTTTTTTCTATCCTTTGCTCACAAATGCTTATCATAATTGGCTTCCGTGTATTCCACAATGAGGAGGGCTCTCACGTGTTAAAATATATGTGTTTGTAATTAAATATGGAAAAGCAGGAATGAATGAGGGATTTTCGCGTGGCTCAAATGAGTTAACGGTGCAGAAGCATGCACCGCACACACACACGTGTGAAGATGCTTGTCCGAGCTCTCCAAAGAGAAGTTTCTTTCTTTCAGCTCAAAATCCTCCAACACGGATCACCTTCAATTTTTTTTTGCTAAAATGTTGTACATAACAATTTTTTTTTCTCGATGAGTTGGGTGGGTTTCCATATCGCGCGTCATCCAAAACTTGTCTGAATCATTTTTTGATACTCGTCAGTGCAGAAGAAGGCAGTGATTTTTCTGGAGTGAGCTCATCACAATAAAAAAATCGCTGTAGCGTAAGCTGATCACGAGACAAAAGATACAGTGAAGAAGAACACTAACAAAAAAAAGCACAGTTCTTTTGAGCTTGCTCCATTGATGGACTACTTTGGAGCAAAAAAAGGAACACTGGCTTATCCACCAAAGAAAAAGACGAAAATAACCTGTGTGTGCATCAAAGAAAAAAATATACTGGTGGAATATTATTACATGGGTGTGTGTAGCTCAGCACACGGGAGGAATGTGTCTCTTTTCTCCTCACCGTTTTTTTTTCTCTGCCGAGCCTCTGTAAAAAAAAGAAGGTGGTCGATTTTTATGAATGTAACGGGACTACCTACCTCCATCCTGTTCGCCCTCCAAAAAAAGAGAGAGAGGAATCTCTCCGCTCCCTTTTCCCATTCACAGTAAGAATGAATGAAAAAAAATTGTTGAATGGGACAAGTGTTGCATGGAAGGTTTTGCCCGAGCTCGGGACGAGCCAAGGATAGGTGGTCTCCACTCTCAAAGCGCAACTGAGCTAATGGGATAATGGTCATATGTGTGTCATGTTGTGTTCTCCTCCACTCACTACTTCTCCAAAAAAATATTAGGTACTGAGTACGCTCCAAGTGAGAAAGAAAGGAGGTATTTACCTGGGACAATTTTGTCACCTGTGTTCATTTTCTTTTTTTCGGAATTTTTGAAAGAAGACATGAGCAGTTTTTGGGGAAAGGTGGCAATTAAATTTTTTTTGGAGGTGACTAATTATTACACAACCTTGTTTTCAGGTGGACACATCTCTCTTGAAGAAAAATTGAGTAGCAAAAAAAAATTGAAGGTGATCCGTGTTGGAGGATTTTGAGCTG
>JAHZNF010000385.1:8695-27449 GCA_027744215.1 Troglopedetes dispersus | reverse complement strand
CACCCGAGAAGGAACAGTGAACGGGCAGAAAGGAACAGAGAAACAAAAATTATTTGTTTCGTTCATCCTTCATTCAACCATTTTCTTCAACTCCCAAAAAAATAATTTTTTTCTTCAAATAAGAATTCTCTCCAACTTCGAATGTACACATATTCTTTTCTTGAACTGCACGAGTGCACCTCTTTTCTTTTTTTTCTACCCTGTCCTATCGAAATGGTCCACCACCAGCTTATCCAGTTTTTTTTCTTCTGTGCTAAAAAATATATTCTCTCTCGTATGGCTTGCTATGCTAATCTTGTTGTGGAGCAAATATCTCATCTTTGCGCAATGAAAGGGTGTGCAGACTCGTCATTTTTATCATCATCGTCGTCGGGGGTTGTTGAAGCAGTAACATCTCCGAATCATAAAAAATAAGGGTATGTGAAAGAAGTCAACTTGAATTGCATCTTATATACATACAGCAAATTCATGGACAGCGTCCTTCTGCTGATAATACTCTTCCGAAAAAAAACCTGCACACACATCTTCTTTCTTAACTGTTGGTTAACTAGAAAGAGAAAAAACCACACGGTAGTTTAGTGCTCGCAGTAAAATGATAATAATTTTTTTTCACAAATCTCTACAATATAACAAAACATTTTTTTTACTATTATTATTTGTTATATCATTATAATATCATTTTTGTATCACTCGTGTGTTCATAACGAGATGAATGGATGTGTGTGAAGGAAGAGAAGGAAAGAGGAGAGAAAAATATATAATTTTTGTTTCACTCTTTTTATAATGAATTATTGTACTACGGGAGATCCACTCGTACTTTTTTAAAAACTGCTTTTTTTTCTTTCGTGGAGAATGTGTTCCTATGCAATATCTTGGCATGGTGCAGGGAGTGTGCACACACCGCGCTCATTCCTGATTCAGGAGGAGAGCTAAAGTGCAATTTCGTTTCACAGAAAACCATAAATGATGAATTAAGATAATGTATAGTCTTTGAGAAGAAAATATTTCGAGAGAATCCTTCGAGAGACAAAACGGAGAAAACGCGAAAAAAAGTGACCAAGACAGGTAGTGAGTATCTTGAACATGCGCAAATGCCACATAATACTGTGTCCATATATATAATAGGTATATATATTTTTTGAGGGAGCAGCACAAGCGACATTACACCACTACATTATTATTATTATAATGTATTTTATGAACAATGAAAATGCGTTACGTTACCTTACACTGTATTTTATCGTTTCTGACAGCACGGCGATTCATTGATAAAATATTATATTGCGTTTGCTGTAGTCCAAGTTGCGTACCTCCGAACTTGCAGGCAAGACAAAAAAAAGTGGAGGGAAAAAAGATGTCTCTCATTCTTCTTCTTCTTCAGAACATCTTCTTTTCCAAATGATTTCGTACATTTTCCTCTTTTTTTATGATTATCATTGTATACATATTTATTTAATTGTGTTTGTCGTTGTTGTTTTTTCTTGTTCAAGGAATAAAAATTTACGATAACTGGAATTGTCACTTAACCCAAAACTCTCNTGTTGTTTTTTCTTGTTCAAGGAATAAAAATTTACGATAACTGGAATTGTCACTTAACCCAAAACTCTTTCAAGAGTGCTTTTCAACTTATGTATTCCTTTTGTTGGTCAACTTCCGCGAGAAATATGGTAATCAAGTGTGGAGCAAGAAAACATGAATGTGTGCAAAAAAAACATGTGTGTATGTATATAACCTCCCCAAAAAAATCTGCAATTTAGATTACGCCAATCGTAAGTAATTCTTGGTGTACACGATTCCTAAATGTCAATAAATTTTGCCCGGTCGCACTTATCGTGTCAAAATTGTTTTTGTTTCGCTTGTGATCCTTTCTGCTTAATTGCTCCTCGAGAGACAATATTCCTTCATAACTCAGGGGAAACAAGGCGCGCCAAAAAGCAAATACTGTTTTTTTTGTCTTAACCACATTACCCCAACAAAATAATGGGTACAATTCCTCTGTCATGTTTTCACAGTTTTAATAATTGTAATGTGTTTCACATCAAACATCCTTCTTATTTTCAGCTCATCTCCGCCATTCTCTAAAAAACAAATATATTTATTATGGCCCATAAAGATAAGCAATAAAAGAGCGTAGTTCTCTCCTTCTCCTTTCTCGATGACAATTACACGTACACACAATTGGTCAAATTATCATCATGATTTGTACTTACACGAAATTCAGATCAGAGACCACACACTGACCAACAACCATTTTGACAAAAATCAGTTTGTTTGCTTTTTGGAATAGAAAAGAAGTGAGTCCATATATTTGTCAGACTTCTCTGATATTACAATTTTACAAGAGAACACTACAACCACTTTTTTATAAGAAACATCATTTCGTGTTATCCTCACCTGCATAAAATTAGCTGGTTATTAGTCCATAGATTGTAAGGAAAACAAGACAGTTATAATGTTTTATGTGTCCAAAAAAATCCAAGTGTTGTTTTTTTCCTCTTTTCCTCTCTCGAGAAAGCATTCCCTTTTTGTACTTATCATCATCATCCTGTTATGATGTTTCAAAATGACCAATCCCAAAAAATAAATTCCGACAATTAGTTCAATTCCCCATTTTAAAAAAATTGCATTTTCCTTACCAAAAAATCATCCTGCTAAAATCTTAACCATTGCATTGCTGAACCTTCAATTATAAGCGTACGTGGACAACTGCGGAAAAAACTAAGTTTAGGGACTGTGCCCAACACTTAAAAAATAAAATGTTGAAGACATGCCCTGAATTGAAAGGACTGGCGTTATTGAAACACCATTTATTAACCTGTTGCTCTCAGCAGATATCTCTACTTATCTCAGTATGACCACGTAATAATTCCTGCTGATCAGGATCACTCTTCGTCATCTTATCCTTGTGTGCACTTTTTTTCTTTCTTGTAAAAAAATCCTTAATCACAACAACGAAACAATCAAAGTGTCTTGTGTGCAAAAAATAAGATAAAACTTTGTTGTAGTAGTAGGTACAGGTGGATATTTTAATGTTTCTGGCGTGGTCCCTTGTTGTGTGTACTTTTTTTTAAAAAAAGCAATGATGTATACAAAAAAAGTATGTACATATGTACACACACATTTATGATGGATACTGCATTCAGAATAACAACGTCATATCAAAACTGTAATGTATGTAGTTGGATTGTGGACTTTACAGAGATGCAAATTATACATTCAAATGTACATAATAATTTGTTTGGTGTGTGCGTCTAAAAACGCGATTTTCTGGCGTGGTCCCTTGTTGTGTGTACTTTTTTTTAAAAAAAAAGGCAATGATGTATACAAAAAAGTATGTGCATATGTACACACATATATTTATGGTGGATACTGCATTCAGAATAACAACGTCATATCAAAACTGTAATGTATGTAGTAGGATTGTGGACTTTACAGAGATGCAAATTATACATTCAAATGTACATAATAATTTGTTTGGTGTGTGCGTCTAAAAACGCGACGATGATGATGATAAACAGCAGGAATTAGTGTATAAATGAACTGGTATAATATATGTCTACTCCTCAAAGAGTGTGGATAACTATTTGACAAGATTGTTATTAAAAGCGTCTGCCACAGACTATTACTAATTTTCCTTTTACAAATTTTAACGAACTTAGCAAAAAAAAGCCCACTGCGACAATCATAATATTCTGTTATTTTCTCAGAAAAATGGTGCCATTTGAAAAATACAATTTTAATTTTTTTATTCACCTGTTGGACATTTGTTACCTCTTCAGAGAAATGCGAGACGGACTGCGAACCACAAGAGAAAAAAATATGATGACTCCTCAAAATGATAATATCGTTTGGCTGTGTTGGAAAGAAGCGAAAAAAAATTCACAACAGCGATTAACAAGAATGTCAAACATGAGTGGAATTACCAATTAAGATGAATAAATACTTTTTTGTGTCTGAAAAAATATATGTGTCTAGTCTATACAGTGATGATTACACTGAACCGGTATATATTGTACCATCTATGCTGTAGATATATTTTTTCTTGATGAATGTAACTTTTGAAAAGATACTCACGGGCATCTTATATTTTTGTCTTTTCTACTGGTGTTCACCTCGCAGCTTCCTGAATGCTCTGTTCTCAACTTCTTTTTTTTGAAGGATCATTCTCTCATCGTAAAAATGAGTGCCGATTGGGTTGTGCTCCGACTCAAGATGATGATGATCAAGAACACAACTTTTTTTTCGAGGTGGTGCTCCACCGTGCATTTTAAACAGCTTCAGTTTTTCTTTGCTGCTGATCATTTTCAATCGGTTATTATTGTTATTAGTACCATCGTATGGGAGCTCAACACTCTTCACATATAAAAGAAACCACACACACACATAATATACAAGTCTATATTTTTTGGCTCATTGTGTCCTTCAGATAGGTACTTTTCATCAATACTTCGATATAACAAACATGTATGCATGATTGGTTGAAAAAAAACTCTAAAGATAAGAGAGGAGAATATTATGTATGTGCACAATTTTTTTTATTTATGTGGGCAATAAATGTTGAGTCTGTAATCTTGCATACAAAGCGAGCAAGGAAAAGAAGGCAAGTTTCCAAAATTTTCTCCTGTTTTGTGTTCGTAATTTTTTTTTCGCCAGAGAGATGAGCAAAAATGCACACACAAGCAGTTTGGTTGGACACACTGACACAAGAAGAAAAATAATACTGCCGCGTGTTGTGTTCACCAAGATGTGCACAGATGAGCTATGCGCAGGCATGCTGCCTGTCCGGTTTTTTTATTCTCGAAAAGAAAATATCAATCATTTAATTTGAACGGCTGAAAAAAATGTTGAGACATTTTGTCAATTTTTTTTCGTCTTCTTTTGTAAAATGTGATCTGACTTGAGTCTAATTGGCTCACTGCCGATCTTTTCAACAGCAAGAAAAAAATAGTTGATGGCATTGAGTAAATTTTTTTTCTTGGGAATGGCAGTTGGTGCCAATATCATTGATAGGATAATTGGGAGAAACTAATGTAATTACTTTTCAGTGGGCTATTAACACCCGGTCGTATATATTTTTTTGTTTTGGTGGGAGCGTGTGTGACGATAATCCACTTCATAAATTTTGCATGGTGCACAGCGTAGTAATGGGTAGAAAAATTAGTCATTCAATAAGAGTCGATTATCGATATTGGTCGTAAAATTGATTGGTTTCGTAGCACCTGCCTGTGCCAATTATTCCTCCTTTGAAGTCGGAAGAAAAAAAATTGTTGAAAAGTTGGAAATAAAAATGTTTTGGGGTATTTTAATAATAATTTTTTGCTTCACATCTCTCTTTATTTGTTTCACGTGTGTGCTGCGGCGTCCAATTAGCACTCTCGTTGGAAGTGTCAATCATGAAAAGAATACCCATTATTATTACCCACCAGCAGGTGAGAATTAATTGGTGCTCCATGAAAGAGAGGATGTTGTAACTTATTTTTTCACTTAAAAAATGAGTATTTAAGCCAAAAAACAATTAAAGGAAATTCCTCCATGTGCTCCGGAGAGGAAGCAGCTCATAAAACAAATTGATATCGAGAGACCATGAAAGAATACTTGCAACCTTATTTTTTTCATAGCTGACGACAACAATGATGAGGTGAAGCTGATCCCATTAAACTCAAAACAAAAACCCCAACAGGTACGGCACAATGCTTCATTGAAAATTGGAATTGGGAAACAATGGGTTATGAGCTTAAGATAAGCTTAGAGAAAGGGAAAAACGATGAGGGTGATCATTTAAAGGAAATTCCTCCATGTGCTCCGGAGAGGAAGCAGCTCATAAAACAAATTGATATCGAGCGACCATGAAAGAATACTTGCAACCTTACATTTTTCTTAGCTGACGACAACAATGATGAGGTGAAGCTGATCCCATTAAACTCAAAACTAAAACCCCAACAGGTACGGCACAATGCTTCATTGAAAATTGGAATTGGGAAACAATGGGTTATGAGCTTAAGATAAGCTTAGAGAAAGGGAAAAACGATGAGGGTGATCAAGCAAGTTCGATCCACTAGAATTTCGTTGATGAAGACAGAACAAAAAATGAAGCAAGCATGCTGCAGCTGCATTCCGACAACCTCCAAGAATCTCACGAAAATGTGTGCACCTTTTTTTGAGTAGCAGGTGACGAATTTTGTGTTCCCAAAAGACGAGATGAGGTGGTTCACAAATTTACACGAGAAATAGTAGTAGTAGTAGTAGCGACCGGATAAGGACTAATGTTAACGACGACAAAAAAACCACGTTACGTCAGGAATAAATTTTCTCTTCTATGATATGCATTGTTATAATTGACGGTGAAGAAGATGATGATGTTGATTATGTATATATTTTTAGGGGAAAACGTGAGTTTGCAGAAGTTTTTGAGGGAGACGCTCTTGTGTATGTGTATCCGCATCAATGAGCCACGTCTATCCATAAAAAATAATACACAATGCAGACTTTGACATTCAGGTGGCTTATGTTGATCCAGAATTATTTTTTTATATAACCTATCGCTGCTCCCTGTGTGTGTGCATTATTCCTGTTGTTTCCATTGTTCTGAAAAAAATATTAGTTGATATATAGTTTTGGACAGCAGGACGAGAAGAACAATAACGGTTGATAAAAAAATGTGTGTGGATAAGCGGTTTGTTGCAACAGGAGCAATATATATATTTTATGTGCAGGTGGAAAAAAATGCAATATAATGGAGATTACTTTTAGAGAAAACTACACCCTTTGTGGTGGAGTATTGTTTTTGAGTTGCTTTTTTTGGTTCTCAAGTGGATAACAAGAGATCGTGTTGTTGGCTGCTCCTGTTTCGATATGGGAAAATAAAGAGTGGAGCGTGATGATGACTTTAATGAGCTTGCCTCTCTGTTTTCTCTCTTCCCTTTTATCTCCACAAAAAATATATCTTGTGAATGAGTGAGACACATCTAGGATCTGATGAAATGATTGTTCCATGAAAAAAAATTTCGTGGATACAACACAAGTCTTGTTGCTTCGTGTCATTTCTTATGAGGTTAC
The DNA here is from genome assembly GCA_027744215.1 of Troglopedetes dispersus. NCBI lineage: Eukaryota > Metazoa > Arthropoda > Collembola > Entomobryomorpha > Paronellidae > Troglopedetes > Troglopedetes dispersus. The sequence goes on along the minus strand of JAHZNF010000385.1, from coordinate 20,393 downwards.
ATTTTTCGCTCGCTTTACTTCAGATTTCAAGTTGCATCAGAACTTCCAGTTCCGTAAGCATTTTAGATAACACAACCGTACATCCTCTGGACCAAATAATCTGCACTCATTCATGAATCAAGGCTTCCAGAAAGAAATGAATTGACGTAAGAGTAAAACAAGTAGCAGCTCACACACATTGCTCTGCTACTACCTCGATGGAGCAAAAAAAAATTGGGAAAAGGTACATAAATGGTTTGCTCATTATCAGACTGATTATCACTGAGAAGACTCACAGAAAAGCTCAATTAGCACAGGTTTGATAAAAGTTATCGTCTTTATATGCTACACCCAAACAATAAGAATAGTAAGCGCTTCTTGAGAAGATGAAGCAGGAGAAAAAAAACATATTGACAAGAAACACGACAGCAAGCAGGAGTCTGAACATGACACAGACAGAAGAATGATAGAAAAAGGTGCATGGATCAAGATGGATTCGTGGCAATCACTCATTGTCTTTGTGCTTCTCTCCTTCGCTTCTCTACTAAAACACAATATGCGCACACAGGTTATGTATGTACTTTTGAGAAAGTTTGTTTGACTTCATCATTAGAGATCACATGATAACTTTTCAGTGCGATGAGCTCTCGCTCCCCCCCAAAAAAAATTCCCAAAGTCTTTTCAAGTTTTTTTTGTCTCGAGGATTTTTTTATTTGGAGACGGCGTAAAAAAAGACGAACAATTATATATTTTTGGCCCAATGTGTCGCCTCTCATCATCAATAAAGGACGTCATTGAGAAAAAAACTGAAACGTATATTGTTCTTCCAAAAAATATGTATTTTTTATTGAAAAATAACAGATGAAAATTTTTTGAACAAGACATAAAGCACACAGATAAAAATATAATATTGTGCAGGCGGCTTTGCTAAGAAATAAAAGGGGGTGAGTTGGGATGACGAAGCGAATCGAAGAAGAAAAAAAAAGCTTCGAAAAAGGAAGAGAAAAAAAGGCGAAAAAATGTGAGTGTGGGCAGGCAAAAAATAGCTGAGCAGCCAACCACTTTCTGCACACAACTTTCAGGCAAACGAACTGCTCACGGCTTTTGCCGACTGACTACCGGTGCCGTTTACAGCGAAAAAAATAAAGATTTCTCTTGGAAAAAAAATATTGGTATAGTTCGTGAGTGAGCGTGTGCTTTGAAGAAAAAAAAATCATTTCCAATTGAGCATAATATTATGGTCATCTTTTGTATTTAAGGTTATCACAAGGAATTATCTGGTTTTGTTGCACTTTTTGTGTGAGTCCCGATATGTACGAAATGTAGCAGAAGTATTTTTTTGGACGTACTTTTTGATTGTTTGAACAAGTCATCATAAGAACAATGTAAAACTGCAAGGTAATAGTGGTAAGTTAAGAATGGTTATCTTGAAGAATTTTTTGTTTGCCGTGAGTTTTTAGCAATTGTGCCTATTATGTTGTCAGTGTAAATAGTTTTCCTTTTCGTCCGTGAGACGACGTAAAATGTTAAAAGTCTCAAATTGGTAATTCTTTGAAGGATTCTTATGGATGCATAAAAAATCATGCTTACGTAAAGTATCATGTATACATATTTTTTTTTGGTAAAGGAGTGTTTATCGATGTATTGATTTCTCGAGTATTTGCTGTTTTCATTAGCACTTCCTCTTAGAGTCCGCCTCAGCTGGTTCTCAAGTTTGCAAAATCAGTTTTCAAGGTGTTGTGAGAAAAAAGATATGGGGATGCAAGGCGGCTGGTTGTGGCGTGGTCTTCTCATGAGTCCATAGTCCATAAGATGTGGTCAAAAAAAAGAGTTGGTTTTGCATAAAATGTAGACTGAATACTGGAACTGATTTCGCTGGAATGATTATGCACAAGGACAAAATCTGCGACGGAAAAAATGTCGAATTTTTTTTTCAGGGTTGAACTTGAGAATTGTTAATGAGGATTTCAAAATCGTATTTTTTTCGTCTCAGGTAGTGCTTATCGGTTCAATTTGCCCAAGACAGAATTACATGAAAATGTATAATATTGCAAAAAAAAAGTGCTAAGTATTTGTTGGTGCCTTCTGCCATGATGGCGACGCTTCTTATTTAGCCTTGAGTTTTACCCAAAATTTCGATACGGATCCTGTGTCTCCATTTTCAAAATTTACTCTTTAAATTATGATTCAAGAGTGTACCTTAATCCATTGTAAAATAAAAATTTTATTGGAGATTCTGGCGCCACGGATTCAAGATGTCTCGTAAAGATTCTCTCAATCCCAAGGTTTAGCTTTTCCCAATTTTTAAATTATTATAAATGATGGAGGCCGATTAGATTCGGTTTTAATTGAACACGCAGAAGTAACATTAAAAATTGATACGTGAACCTTTTCATTAATAATTCAGATTTCCGTCAGAATATATGCAAGCCTAATAATATCCTCTAACATTCCCTCACATTTGAATGTCAATGCCATAGTTGTTGGGTAACTTCAACCTCTGATTGCATGATACGTTTCTGTGAACTTCGGACATAGAATGTATCCAGAGTGTGCACGAAAATCATTTTTTGACGTTGGAGACCCACATAAAATTGATATAGGAAACGAGGTACACTGGATATCAACCTTGAAACCTCAAGAAATTTTGTGACATGGATCAAATCAAATCCCATTCAGAATGGTACACTGTCAATGAGCCATACTGTCAATGTCAATTCGTCCTAAAAACAATTGCAAAGTTTGGTGGTACTCCACTTTTCTTCACACATACTTTTGAGGTTATGCTTTTCGTCACACATACTTTTGAGGTTATGCTTTTCACTAATTCACCATTTCATAAAAGAGATAAAATTAGGATTCCAAAAGTATCTTCGCGCACTACAAGATTTACTCTAGCTAGGCCCTAATTATTCGTACCATATCACATCCGTTCATAAACTAATTCATTTGGAGCAAGTCGGGAACTCAACCCTAATAGTTCCTTTGTTGTCGCTACACTTCCGGGAACGCTAACCAAAAAATTATGCAGCGTTCAATTTCACTCTATTATTCAACCCTACCTTAATTATTCAATGTAATGTACTCCTAAATAATTCTGTTTCACAACTCGAATTGAAATTAAGTTGTGTTAAGAAGGCACGTGTGCAAAATTTCTCCACTCAAAACTTCCTGCTTTCTTCTAATTACATTATTAATTTTGTTTAATGACTTTCCTCTGTAAATAATTTGGCAACCTAATTCGACTTTCTATAAAAATCGATATCTGCACCAAAAATCTTTTGGAAAATGTTGAACCATATAAAATTCATAAATGCAAGGTTCCCTTCCACGTTTCCCTCTTCCTTCCTCTAAAAAAAGCAACCCTCACACGTCAGTTTGCCCTCTCCCACCAAAAGAATAATATTAGCATTATTACTCTGACGTTGCTGCTGATGAGGATTCCTTGGTGGTGCATAAATTTTATATCCTCACTTTTATAAAAAAAAATTCGTTGATAAATGGTTCCATACCGCATAAATTCAAACAGTCTAGAATATTTTGTAGAAAATGTGAGGCAACTTTTCGGGTGCAATGTAAGATAACCACTAGACCACAACTGAACTAGTGTGCCACCAAAACATAATTCAGCTCCTATAAAAAGTTACCACAAACTAAAGTTCCATTATCATCAGAGTGATCGTGATCATCATATCACATATAAATAATGATAAAGGCCACACGACTGCTACTAGAATTTTTTTATAACATGATTCCCTGATATGCCCGTCATCCTCATCACCATCCCCATTAGATTTTCAAATTTCTCCTCTAAATTTCTTATGCATGTGCATTCATTTATTACTTATGTATCTAGAATTTTTTTTATAACATGATTCCCTGATATGCCCGTCATCCTCATCACCATCCCCATTAGATTTTCAAATTTCTCCTCTAAATTTCTTATGCATGTGCATTCATTTATTACTTATGTACATAATTCGATCTGAAGTGGAGGAGGAGGAACCATACACACCAACGCAAGAGAATGAGAACACACAAAATTGTGAATTTTTTTTGCCCCAGTCCTGCTAAAAACTTTTGGCTCTTTTGTCAGAGGTGATGATGAGTTGAAGAAAATATATAAATATTGTTATTCTTGAGATTGCATGGGAAATGGAAGGTTGCAACACTATTATTTTAAAAAAGAGTTGTTTGTGGTCGGTCTCCTTTAAAAAAAACTTGAAAAAAATTTATATTCACGATGACTCTGGTGATAAGTGTGTTGACAAGGTTGGCGACAACCAGAATTTCTAATAAACTTCCGAAACGTGTGATTTTTTCCAAAACAGATGTGGTTTCGATTTCATCATCAAACTGTCACAAAACAGAGCTGAGATGAAGAACTACAAAAAATTGGGTGAAATGGAAGCTAAACTGGCAAACGATTTGTATTACTGATCATGAAACATGATAAGGTGAAAAAAATGTCGACACTGTAATTGTTTTTCATGGTGTCATTTTTTGTGTTTGTTATTCTTTTTCGCTGCAATTGATAAAACCCTACTAATCCACATTTTGAGTTTGACGTCGATAACAACAAAGTCGTCTATTTTTATTACCACAACACAGATCCATTCGTTTTCGTTGTGTTGTTTTAGAAGTGTATCTACTTTTCAGTATCCACAAATATACATGGAATATAATTATTTCCTATTAGGGTTGAGTAATTTCTTTCTCAGAGGAAATCCTTCATGCAATATTGTTTTTTATGGAATATTGTTCACAGACATATTTTTCAGCAATCTTTTTGACTATTGTTGCTTGTATGACTGTTATTAGACCCAATAAAAAGATCATTTGGTTGCAACAGTTTTGGACAGTCTACTTCCTTAATTTTTACGGGGCAATATGTGGCGCGCCGCGACTTGAGAAGGAGGAGACGAGACAAGACAAACTGCTTCAAGAAAAACACACACTGTTACACTTCTTTTTTTTTCAAGGAATATCAGTATCCTTCTTCGAAAGTATCATAGGGCTTCACCACAAGGGCAATTTAGTTATCTATGAAGTGAAAGAAAAGTGTGTGCTTGAGACTCCTCTCTTCTCCGGAGAATAATAATAATGTAAATGTATGAAAAGCTTGAATGAATTTTCTGGAGTTAAAAACTGGGTCGAAGTTTTACTAAATTATTCTATTAGACAAGGGGATATCTAAACTCGACACTCCAAACACACACACTGCCTTGCCTGCTGCCTCCTTCTTTTATTTCCTCCACGACGACACCGAACTCAAGACACTCCACCAGCTCATTCATTCATGAATTGCGGGGCAACAAAGAACAATTTTATGGACACACCATAGATGCTCCAAAATTATACCGACTCTTGTGGTTATTTTCTTTCTTTAGCTTAAGGCTTCCCATTTCTAGATTATCATCCAGTCTCCATTTAATACTGATTGTTAAAGCACCTATGTTCACTTTTCACTCAACTTCTTCATGTTTTTAGTGCAGTAGCCTGGATTTTATGCGTACAAGTGTCTCATTCCAGATTCCGTATATTTTTTGGTGTGTGAATCGTATTATTAGAAGCACCTAAAAACAACTTCCTCTTCTCGGTGGAAAGAGGTGGTGGTGAAAATTGTGGCTGCGGTGGTAGTGGTGGTGGTGACGAACGGAAAACCTAGTGTTTTTCTAAGTTCCTTGTGTGTATAAAATGCACATAAATGCATGATGATTTTGTTGGAATGATAATGCATGCGCTTCTCTATAGATTGTTAAGCCGTGTGGCTATTTTTTTCTCTCTCTACTATGTAGTATAGTAGTGGTATAAGTTTTTGGTTGTAGCCAACCCCCTTATTAAAATGGATGGGATGAAAATCATAATGAAAATTACTGAATGAATGAAAGTGTTAGTTTTAGTTTTTCCTTCTGTGATGAGTCTGAAAAATTCGTGGCAAAATACAAAGTGAACCACCACCACCAGCAGCAGCATCATCATCATCAAGGAAAAATCTCTTTGATTATGCATGTACATAAAAGTAACCTTGACCGCTAATAAAAGTTTAATGTTGTGCTTTGTTGATCATCCTCTCGTCATCACCAGCATTCAACTTATCATGGCAGAATTTTTTTTTCAGAAAATAAAAATTGTATTCAGTGCACACACTTTTTTTAGATTTATTTTTTGTGGCAAAAAAGTTTTTTTTTCTTATCAGGGAAAAAGACCGGGGAGGGTGGCAAAATGAATTTTTTGTGATTAATTCCTTATCTCCTTCTTTTTCTCGGGGAAGTTCTTGCTAGACTACTGAAATCCAAGATAAAATCTTTTTTGTGAGCAATAAAACAATATTAAGTTGTAAGAAAGGAGTAGTTTACGTGTTTTCTTGCTAATCAGAAGTATTAATTGAATTTGAAGATGAGGATATACATATGGACACAATATTTTCAAAATTTCTCTTTATTTTTTCTTAACTTGGAGGTAGTATTCTGGTGAGTATATATCATTTACGTTGTCGTCACCTGTGACAAGAGAAAAAAACTGCTGCAAATGAGATATATTTTTATTATCTTTTTTTTTCGTCAGTGTGTCCGTAATGAGAAGCGTGTGGTGTGGAACACAAGATTTTTGTAAGGGCGCTCGGTAGGCGGTAGATATTCTCGTTTTCTTCTCCAACTTACAATTTCCCCTTTTGTCTCTATTTCTTGTTATTATTATCATTACAATTTTCGTTAAGTAAACTACCCAGTCATGATTCGGAATTCAAAGCATGATGTGCGCAAAACATAATAAAAAATGAGCAATCCTTTTAAAAAACTCTTGTTCATGAAGAAGTAAATGGTGGGTAAAATATGACTTTTAAAAATATACATTCCTTTTTCCTAAAAAATATATCCTTTGTAACTGTTCAGCTAACAAAAAACTGACTTCAATTCATTCTTGATATACAGTGCATTGATTGAAAAAATGATAATCATGAGCGCAAAAAGAAGAGTATAAACTGCAAAGGTCAGACAGGGTTAAACAGAAGAAAATAGAGAGAGAGAAAAAAAGAATTATGTCCACATAGATTACAATACGCGCCAATAATACACACAAGAAGATGCATTTTGACGGAACGAATTGAAAAAATACATTTTATTGTACGTTTCACATTTTGTTCCTTTCTCACTTCTCCGTTCAGTGACTTAAAAAAGTATTGGTAATTTCTTTTTGGTTCCAAGTGAGTCATTCTCACTCACACACAAGATAAGTCTCCAGAGGAGTTCTTCTCGATATTTTTTATCTCAATGAAAAAAAATATATATTACATAAGATCAATTCACCTTTATATTTTTTCGGAGACAACCAGAAACGTGAATGGATGGGTCGTGAGATAACCAACAAGGTTGTGAAAAATATCATGACGAGATAGATCACGGCGATAATGTACTTTATTTGTTCACCCTGGTGTGCTGTGCACTATTGGAATTATTGGAAACTGATCATCTTGCTCTTTTTTTTAACTCCTGTGACATATTAATGGTGATAATGGTCGGTTGGGAACAAAAAAAATTTTTTGCTCAAGGGAACAAAAATTGATCGTGAAAATAATATATCTATCTCTCTCTTCGAATGAGGAGAAATACACAATTTTATGTTGTCTTCACGTAAAATAAAAAGTTTCTGAAGAAAAAAAGATGGGCTGGGAAAAAATAAATAACTTTAAAAAATCTGTAATGTATGAGAAAGGGTTGCTTATATTTTTATTGGGATTGTTATAATACATTTATTGAAGCGTAACAGTTGCTTTCAATGAACTCCCGGGTCATCATCACCACCATCACGCTCAAAAAATGGAAAGGGTTACAAAAAAATCTTTTGTTGGCTTCAATGTGCCAATGGGAGGTCATCAGGACAGTCAATCATACAATTATTATTGTTACTTCCTCATTCATAGAGAAACATCGATAGGTTTATTGCACTCCGAGCAATTATCTGATTCACTGGGAAACTATCAAGAAAAAAAGGCAAGTCACACGGGTAGGTTATCTTAAACTTATAGATAATGCTACAAAGTGTGCACTAAGCAGAGATGCGTAATTGAAATTCGCCATTTTTGTGTTTATCTGGACTACCGTCGTCGTTCAATGTTATCAATGAAGCTGAGATTGCTCACTTTTGGCTTTTGTTGATGAGTAACTTTTTTTGGTTGGGTAAGGTCGCCAATGAATCCAAAACATTGATTGTGAGAAGTAGTGTCTCTTTTGACTTGTAATTTATCGATTTGTTCTTGAGACCACTATTACATTTTTTTCTTTAATAAAAAACATTCTGACCTGAATCTGCTCAGGGTAAAAAAAAATTGTTGCGGTGTGTGCCTTTTTTGGTGATAATGAACAATATTGAGATGGACGAAAGAATCAACTAAAGAAGGTTGTTGCCATCAGATTTACTGGTTTTGTGAAAGGTAATGTTTAAGGGTTGAAATTTATGGGATTTTATTTATTGACATCTGTTACCTATAAATGCGAGATTGTGTCCGTTTAATTGAAGGCATAATAAAAAATGGAGCTCAATTGACGTTTTTAGGATAAAAGGGAATGATACGATTCCAACGGAATATTTCCTGGAAAAGTTGACAAGAAATTCCGAAAGGCGACACACAGATCGGGAGAAGCTCACCCGATACCACTTTCTCACGATGAACCAACACAGCTCACCAGCCTCCCATCTTTCCCAACAGAGAATCCTTCCCGTTCCTCGTTTGCTCAGCCTACCCGTTCCGGCTGAGAAAAATGTCTACAGTTCCCCCAAAAACTTGCTCGTGCGTCGATCTAGATCTGACGGAAATGTGAACAAGACTCCTACTTTCCTTGATAACTAGACTCTGCTTGGCTTCACTGTCTCTCATTACCCCAACGCATTTCTCATCCGCGATAATCCACAAATCCTTAATTAATTCTTTCCTGTATTTCCCTATGATTTTGCTGACTCATTAATTTTATTCTTAGAAAAAGCAAAAAATCCAGTAAAATTGTGCATCCAAATTACATTTATGAAATTTTAGTTTCATTGTCATCCATCCTTTTTTTTGCATAAACCAAAACAGATCCTCCGTTCCGGCAATAACCATACTTGGGACGTGCATCCTTCCCTGGCAAAACACGAACCGCTTCTGCCATCGAAATCCAGCTTTTTAGGCAAACCTTTAGAATTGTTGGTTGAAAATCCAAACCTCTGCGAGGATTTCACATAGCGCAAAAATATCATCATATATTTGTTTCAAAGTAATATTCTGGCTGGATGCTCCCTCTGCTTCGCAATATGATCGAGAGATGTCCTTTAGAATTGTTGGTTGAAATCCAAACCTCTGCGAGGATTTCACATAGCGCAAAAATATCATCATATATTTGTTTCAAAGTAATATTCTGGCTGGATGCTCCCTCTGCTTCGCAATATGATCGAGAGATGCACGTTGGTGTATCTCAGCCAACTCGAATACCTGCCTCCTTTTCTGCTCTTACCGCAGCAACCAAAAAATTCTCCTTACGTTTTCCTTTTACTTCTCACCATGCATTCAGCTAACACGTACACTGGCTGGCTCTCCAACAAGAGTCACATTTTCTGCACACAACAAGCATGATTGTGAAAGGAAAAAAAAGACTTCGTCACAAAACATACACAGTGTATCCACCGTTCAGCATGTGAAGGGTTGTCCGACCCGGGGTGGAGCATTGTCGCAGGCTGCTCCAATGAGTGTGTCTTATCTTACGAAAAAAGGGTGGTCTTCTCAATGGCGCATTTGGAAAAAAGGTTGGCACTTTAGCTTGGGCCGATACTTGCTCCAACATCTGTATGCATTCCCTACAAAAAATATACATGGAGGTGCATGAGTCACTGGTGTGAGTGCACAAAACACAACCAAACATTATACAATCTTTTTTTCCCTAAACGTGCACACAAAAAATATAATATGTGCATAGACATCATAAATATATGGAGACATGACCACGTTTTTTCTCCTATCTCACTCTGCACAACATAAAAACAAAGTCACACACACACATACATCCACAGCGAAGTGAGCTCACTCACACAACAACCACTTTTGTCCTTATGCCTTGCTTTGGCCAGATCTGAGAAGCGAGAAAAGCTATATGCTCGCCAAACTTCGCCTTATAACACATCAGGTTAGAGAGAAGCACAGACATACTACTGCGCTTGGCGAAAGAAAAAAAAGGAGCCAACGAGAATAATATTTTTTATCCTGCCTTCTTCTCGTATTTTTTGAGTGGAGCAGGAGCACCAGTAGTTTTCTAGAGACTCGTCCACATACAAGTGAAAATATATAAGATAAGCAACTCTCACTCCACTTTGTCTTACAAGACGAAAAATCCAGAGGAATATATATGCATACCTCCTCTCACACAACTGAGTTCTCTATACAAGTGAAAATATATAAGATAAGCAACTCTCACTCCACTTTGTCTTACAAGACGAAAAATCCAGAGGAATATATATGCATACCTCCTCTCACACAACTGCGAGTTCTCCAGGTTTTGAAAAAAACATTGAGAAGAACTGGTACATTTTTTTTAAATATATATTTTTTTCTCACTGAGTTTTTTTTGGTGTGTGCAAGAATTCCCTGTGTGTTCTTCTGTGTGTGTGCTTAGATAAGTGTATTGTATATGCATGCAGTGTTGTATGCATGTTCAGGTCTCCCTGGAATACTTTTTTTCTGGAGAGTCAAAACTCAACCCTTTTTTTACTGTACTTACATGAGAGAACTCAACATTAGAGAGAGTAGTCACACATAAAACATATTTTGTCTTCAGGTCTTCCTTTAACCCTACCACACTGACTTTTTCTACTCACATATACAGACATTTTTTTGGAGAAACAAAAATCACGAATATTAGATGTGTAGGTAAAAGAGAGAGAAAAAAACCTGAACAAATTTTTTTGTATTGTAAAGAGAAGCAAGCATGTGAGTGAATTCTCCGTGTGGCTATGTTTTCATGTGTGTGAACACAGGAAAGTGAGTGTGTGGATGTGTTGTGTGTGCTTATATCATCTTCTCTCGAAAATTTTTTTTCTTCGACACAAAAATATTATGCTCTGGGCTCACCACCACTACATCTCATACTCAACTCAACTCTACTCACATCATCATCAGTTGGGTCGCACTGGATAAGAAACGATTGAAAAAAAGTATAGCACATTTGCATGTGTCGCGTTGATTTCTAGTGTGTGGTCACCAAGAAAAGACTTTTTTGTTTGGTTGGAAGAAGACGTTGGTTGGTACATAGCTGAGAAGACCTTATCAAAACAAAAGATTAGTAATAAAAACACTCTCACCTGGTCAATCACAAGAAACATCATCATCATCAACAACAACACAAGAAGTTTGCAAAAAAAAGTCGAACCGCATACCTTATCGCGTGAACATTCCTTCCTCTTGTCAAAGTTGCAAGTTGCCCGTTTTGTCATTCCTCGGTGGAGCAATCACTCTCTTCTGTCTACCTGTCAACTCATTTCCGGTTGAAACACTTACCGTTTTTTCTTGCGCTGCTGCATGCAATCAAGCAAAAAAAGAAAAAAACCCGCATGACAGATTTTGCGCACCAAATTGACATTTTGAAAACAAGTGAGCCTTAACTTTACAAACAGAGTGAACAGTAAGATAGAAATTGAAGGAAAGTGACAGTTGACAATTTTTAAGCCGACAAGTGTCATTTAAGGAAACGCGGTA
>JAHZNF010000384.1:0-10554 GCA_027744215.1 Troglopedetes dispersus | reverse complement strand
TCATGGCACGCATTGTAGGATGCCAGAGCTATTTACGACCATGATAAAAAATATTGTGGTTTTTATCATCCTTCCATTTAAAACGTCAATAGCCGTGCAAAAAAAGAAGAGAGAAAAAAAGATTCCACAATAAAGAGGACAATGTGAATGACTCCCGGTGGTGACTTGTCATCATTTATTTTTTTATACCACAAAAAAAACTCAGTGATATCGTCCTGCATAATGTGATTTCAATGTAGAATCTCTCCTCACGCCGATAAGTGTCTTCTTTGAAATAAATACTCTTATGGATTTTACCACAAAGACGGAAGGTTCTCAGAGGATATCAAGATTGTCATCATCAAACAATCGAATGGCATGCCACAACAACAACAACAACAACAACATAGCAGAAAAAAAGATCCATCTACTGAATATGTATTTCTGCCTTTTTTATTATTATCATTCTTTCACCATATTATTATTCCTCGCGCATTCATTCCTGCCACTCGGCATAAAACACCAAATCACATTGGCACAACAGCATAATAATCACCGACGAAAACGATTGTGGCGGCGGTGGTGGTGGTATCATGAGAAGACGAAAAAAACTGATACAAATAAGAATTGATAAAAAAGGCAAACCCAAAAAAAAGACCAACTTTACATTTCTCTTTCTTTTTTTAAATAGGATAGAAAAAACTCGAAGAGCATCCTTTTTTTAGTGTTGTAAACTTCCCCCTGGAGCATTTCAATTCACATTTTACTATCATCTTCCTTCAATTTTTTTCACGATATTACAACTTTGCGTTGTGTGATCGGTGTGGCATGCTTGGCACAAAAAATATAGTGATGGAGCAATAACACAATAGCTCGGCTCATGGCCTTCGATATTATATTTTTTCCTAGGATCCATCCTATCGTTCATCTGTCAATAATCGTAATGGATACACCACTCAATAATGTTCGCGTGATAGGTTCTCCTCCGGCTACTGGAAAAAAACGGAGCTATTTAGTTCGCTTCCTTGCCACCGAAATGAATGAGTGAAAGAATCAATGAATAAATACATATGCCATTATTTTCTTGAAAAAAAAAAACTTATCGAATTTGGAAAAACACCCTTCACACAACAGGAATTTTATTTATTCAATTTTGTTTTTTAAGGAAAGCCAACCACACAATTCCTCAGGAATACAATACTCCCGTGGAACACATGAGATAAAAGATAACGTGAATCACATCAGAATGGTAATAAAAACATCTTTGTATTGTTCACAATTTATCAAATAGCAATGGCAATGTGAACTTCTGTGAGCAACTTTTCTTGCTAATGCATCAGAATATTGTTCAGAAATATTTCCAGCGAAATCATGACTGTTTAATGCGAAGAACAAAGCTAAATGTCTTACAGATTGGCAGCTCCTTCGCTGCAACAAGAAAGAATATTCATATTACCATTTTAATTGAGAAAAAAAAGGAGAAATTGAGAAAGTCATTTGAAATTAAGTAGCTTTGGTAACCCTGTAATTTGTCTGAGGGAACAATTGATTTCTAATTGGAACATAAAAATCATCTCGTTAGTATGACATTTAATCCATTACCTCAAATGCCTCTCCATCCTTGTTCCCCCGACTGTGAATGCTTATCAACTAATGATAACATGATAATGTTTCCACTCTTTCCACTCACCACCATACATGTGTTTTTTTGTTTGTGAGCTCCTTCTGATGAAGATGCGCTAATGTAGAAAATACGAAAAAAAAAACACTCAAGGGGAAGCAGCAGGCAGAAGTGAGATGATGACGGTGAAATGTGATGTGAAAAGGATCAACATCGAAGCTCTTTGCATTTTAGCTTTTTTATGAATAAGTACCTTACGATATTATATGTTGCGTGTGTGCAGCCACAGCCACGTATTCTCTCTAAAACTCTCGAAAATGAGATTGAGAAAGAGAGAGAGAGAGAGAGACCGTGTAAGCTTTTTTTTGCGTCAAGTTTTAGAAAGTAGTTTTTTCCTTTCTCGGCTGCTCTCCGCAGATGAGATGGAAGGTGGAATACCAAAGAGTCAACAGTATAAAAAAAACACATTTACATCTGGAGTCAAACAAAAAATCCAACCACTCTTTTTCTAATAGTGCTGACATTTTTTGATTATTATATGGTGTGGTAAGTAGGAGCACGCTCATTCCTGGATAATATGCATATTAAATATATTCTAACTCTGTGGTCTATGTCAATGCGTATAAAAATTTGGGAGAGAAAAAGAAAAGCCTTTTAAAAAAACGCAAGTCTTTCGGGTCTCTCCATTTTTTTTCCTAACAATTTTTACTCCCGTACTTTGTGACTGTTAACAGCCAATCTAGTTGGCATTCAATAGACTTTTTTCCATTAGAAAAGGATTTTTTTTTCTCTGAAACTCATAATGTGGATCCAGATGGTTTGCAAGTAATTGAGTTGCTCTTCAATGCTCCTTCACTCTCTTTTTACACAGACACATTTATATTGCTAGAAAAAAAAAATACCGTGGGCGCACGCCATTAGAAAAAAAAGTGAGAGAAAGAGAGAGAGAGAAAATCTTAAGATCCATTTTGTCCCATCTTCCCAGTTAATATAGCACATATTTTTTTTCTCTCTCTCTCTTCACCACTCCCTTAAAACACAAATCTCTATACACAAACTCGTCATCATGAAAATGAAACTGGTGTCATAATGTATGTGTACTTGGGTGGAAAAATAGGTTGCTCCAGGATTGTTGATGAGGAACTACTAAAAAACCTTTTATCCCTCCAATTTCTTCTCCTAATCTTTCAAGCCTTGAGTGAGTGACTGAGTGAGTAAGAGACGAAAAAAAAAGTTGCAACCAACGAAACCAACTACCAAACAACTTTTTTTTACATATCTCCACACCATGCTCTGCTCTGTGGGAAGATGTGCTCCTTTTCGTTCTGGTTATGGTAATGATGACGATGATGATGAAGAGTCAGTAATAAAAAGGCAATTGCCATCCATGACATGTCATCACCCTTCTTCGTTACACACTCCTTTTTGAAGAAAAAAATAGGAACCTAGTGAACACCCTCTTCCTCGTAATTTTTTTTTCTTTCTTTCTTTCATCTTTCTAATGCGGTGTTTATTTCACACATTTGAATATTAGTTTTCGGTTGGAGGACAAGTGCGGAAAAGAGAGAGTGACTACAAAAAAAAATCAAAATGATGAAGTTCACTACAAGTGCATAAAGCCCTTTTCAGCAACATATTTTCTTCCAGCAGGGGAATATAATATTACCACAAAAAAATTTGTTGAACATACCAAGAAGGTGTAAAACATTTGACTAATGTTGGCTCAGGATTTGAAATCATCAACACCCCGAAAAAATATGACATGTTGCGTATCCCATATATTTTAAGCCCTTTTCCCATTTCCATACGCACTTCCATTTGGGAATGGTGATCCTCCTAAGTTGGAGGCAGAAACCACAACGACAAAGCCGCACATTGCGTTCATTCCTACTAACAAGAAATTTTTTTTTGACAAAAAAATATACATACGTGCTGGTAATGTGTGAGGATTTAACTTCTCCATCTCACCTCCTTCCTGAAAGCACGAATAAGTTGCCTCACCAGAACATGTGTGAAATTTATTATCTGAGAAGTTGGAGTTTATAAGGTGGATGGGAACGCGTGTTGTAGTTCTTGCAACTACTGCCACATTAAATAAATGCGTCAGCTCTGAAAAATGAAATATTGTCTCGTTGCCCTTTCTCAATGGTCCCTAACCCTGACATTTACCTCATCACATGTGTCTTAAGAGATGAGGATGTTTTAAAACCTTTAATTTACACAGTGAAGCACGAGCCACATGGGTCACCTAATGCAGCACTCATAAAACGGAGGAACGAGTATGAAAACATGGAGCTCATTTTTAAGCTTACCTTTGCGAACAAATAATTCGTTGAACCACTTACAAACAAACAAAAAAAAACAACATTTTCAGAAAGGGTATTATGCCACCAGCTTGGGTAGTAATAATGCAGCAGTTATTCTTTTTATTGACGGGATATTTGCGTTGAAGAACTTGTCTAAAGTAATAAATGTATTTAAGTTGAAACACTTCCAATCCTTGTTACGCCGCATTCACTCTCAAATGAATGTTGAGCATGCTCGAATTGTAGTTAAATAAAATTTTACGAGCTAGACTTGGAAAAACACTCCAATTTAGGGTAAAAGTTGCATTGTGTGATTATGCTAAACACGAAATAAATAATTTTCTGCTTTATGACTCTTGAGGTTCACTTGGCACAGCAGAGGATAAGGAAGAGGCAAGCCACTTCTGTTCTGTTCAACACATTTCCTTTTGTCATTTTGCTCCAGTCGCAAATTAGTGCAGACGTGATGACATTTTTCCCTCGCTCCTGTTTTCAATTTCTCCTGCTTCTCCGCTTCCCTAATGACATGTCTACAATCTACATAAATTGGGTTTGTTTTAGGGGAATTGTTTGTGGCTTATCATTCTAGACCCTCACTTCTGGAATTCGTTAACGTGGAACTCTTGGCTACTTGTCTTACTTGTCTACTTGAACAAGAAACCAAAGACGACGACTTGAATGCCGTATTGTGACATGTGCGCATTGAAAAATTAAATTGTACAGTTAGTTTTAAGAAAGTCATTTACCTCCCAAAGAATATGTGGAAATTTGCACAAGTTATGCTACCTTCGTTTCTGGCCGCACAATTTTGTTCTTAAAGATCCAAACTTCAATTTAACTTCAAATTGGACATACAGACTGTATTCAACGTCGTCCCTTTCCGTATTCTTTTAATGCAGTTCGAACAAATCTCTGCAAAAATGTTAATTGAACATGTGAAGACAACACTCATTGGAAGAGTTGTGCATTTTAGGTTAAGTTAAAGTGATTTTCATAACTATCAACTATAAATTTGTCATATGACTCAAAAAGTTTTACTGTGTGTAGTCTTTTACGGTCAAATCAGTCAAGTCTTTGTAAATCACGTAGAATTTAAAATGTATTTAATTTTTTTAAAGATTTCCCGAGTTGTAGTTAGTTCACTGACTTCAGTGTTAACGAAAATCACATAATCTGCGAAGCGATTCGAAAAAAAATACAAAATAGAACCAACACGCCCCACGTTCGTTCTTTATCTACCATTAGCAAACACAACTGAGCGTTTTTTAGCAAAAAAAAATGATGCTTTTCTACGAAGCACATTAGATTATCGTGGTGCACTTCGCTTCTACACGTAGTTTTTTTTTGTAAAAAAAATAAATTCTCATGTGTTCTTTCTCTCGCTCGCATACACACACTCTCACCTACTAATGTAATATGTTACATAAGGATTTAGTAAAATGCATACATCCAATATCATAACCGATGAAGCACTTGAAGCACTTCCCCTTGCTTATTTTTTTCTGGCTCACCATAAGCTCCGAATAAGAAGGAGAGAAAAAAGGGGAAAACATTCCAATTCTGATGGACCAAGCCGTTTCTATCAGTTTACTTTTAAAAAAAAGCCCGGAGAAACAACAAGGAAATTTATAACTTGTATCCTCCAAATATAATCATAATGCTGCTGTAATAAAATGGAAAAGAAAAAAAAAGCAACAGAAGCAGAAGAGAGCGCACTTTGAGTCACTCCAAATAAAAGGAAAAAAATCGAGTCAACCAGTGTTAACTATGCTAGGGAAATGGAGAAAAAAAAGAAGCTGGCAAGAACGGAGTGAAAAGTTGAGTTTAAGTTGTTGGAAGAGAAATCGAATATTAATCAAATAGAATTTGGCATGTGCAATATCGGTCTGTATACAAATATGCTGTCAGTCGCGGAGATGATTAATGACATAAGAATATGATTTCACGGAGAAAATTTTCCTACTCTCTCCGCTTTTTTTACCAATTTTCATGAATTGAGCTGAATATATTCTTTTGAGTCGCGGCTCTTTCTCTCTCTCTCTCTCTCTCTCTGCTCCGATGTGTTTTTTAATACACTGCTGCATAAACAGATATATGCATAATGTGCACATCCCTGAAAGTTATTATGGTAAAAAAATAGGAGAGACCATCAGTCCTGGAGTAGAAGTGAAAATGGTGTATTTTATATGTGTGTGGATTTTGGTGTAAGTTTTCGCTTTTTCCTTGTGCTCGTAATTTAATACTGTGTGTATATCTGGCAATGAGCATAATATTTTGGCTGGCTGACATGCCTCTCTCTATCGATTCCATCTACTTTTCTCATTGAATCATTGTCGTTTGTGGGACATAAATTAAAATTTGCTTTGAGCCATGTCGACTAACAACTGATAAGGCCCGTAGTGGAGGAAGTGTGCGACTCGAGCGCTTCACACAATCATATCCTTTTTCTCTCTCATTTATTATGTTGATGTGGAGTTTTCCAGCTAGTCATCTATCTATCCAGGGAACATACTAATATGTACACATGCAGTAGCTCGCCGGAGTATCTGAAAGGTATTTTCATGAACATATTTTTATGGGAGATAGAGAGGTTTCGACTCTAGCTAAGCGTGAGCAACGAAATGGCAATATTTTCCAGAGTCTATTCACAACACAGCCCCAACACCAACGTCAAATCTAATTTGTGGACAACAAAAAAGAACACGTTGATTGTTATGACATGAGCCACCAAGCGTTCGCCTCTCTCTCTCTCTCTCCCTTTCGCTTAACTCACAGTAATGGTGATGATGACGACATTACTATGATTACTTTAAAAATACATTTTATTATATGTATTGTCACTGCCAGCCAGTCGCCCGCAATATTAGATGAATAATGAATGAGGAAAGTGGAGAAAGGAGATGTAAACACTTTTTTCATTTTGTGTTTCCCGCAACATAGTAGAAAACACCACTATACCACCACCAAAAAAAACTTTCGCTCTCTTCGGACTTCCTCTGCTCAGCGGTTCTTTCCTGGTGAGTAATGGGGTAGCCGGTTGAAGAGTGAAGAAAGTTGAGGAACAATGAACAAGATTTCTGTTGACAGTTGACGCTTTTGCTTCTTGACTCATAGACGTCTCCCACAAAAAATAGGGATATAAAAGAGGTCTATAGGAAGTATACACAAAAAGGGTCCAGATGTGAAAAATCCTCCTCACAATGTGAGAACTGAGCTGAAGAATTCGCCATGTTCGACCAACGCAGCAAAAAAAATTTTCTCTCCACACACGTGGTTTTTTTATTCTTAAAGGAAACATGTTATGGTAAGTGCGTGTTTGGGTACATTTTTTGCACACTGAATTAATGGTGTTAGCAAACACAGTGAGTTAAGGCTGTGCTGTGAAGAAATTTCTGGGGTAATATTTTTTGCGTAACGTATCGTGATATCCTTCCGCTCTTTGATGAAAGCCACTTTTTTATTCGCGTAAGACGGACAACGGTCATTTCTCAAAGTTGAGGAGTCAGCAAGTCAAGTTTGTCTTACCTGTCAGATTGGAAGTCTTACAAAAAAATCGGTAATTTATTTCAGAAGGTGTCCACGTTTCTGCTCGCTGTGGCTGCTATTTTTTTTCGAAAGAAACACGTCCAGCAAGAAAATCCGAATGTTTTTGCTTGCCCAGATTTATCTACTGAGCTTTGATCAAAATCCAGGAAGAGGAAAATGAACCAAATGCATAGTTCTGTTTTGATAATAAGTGAATTCAAAAGTATTTTACTCCCAAAAAACAAAAAAAGGAAAGTTTATGTGGAAAAGCAAGAAATTTTTAGTGAAGACGAAACACAACTAAACTTTTTTATTTAAACTAAAAAAACATTTTGTGGAGCGATGTATACATTTCCCGGATTTTTTATATCAAATTTTTGTTTCACTCCGGATTTCTTTTACAATCATTCCACTGCGGGCTTGTCTGTAGTCTGTAGTGATATAATGTAATAATGGAGCGGAGCGTTTTTTTTATATTTTCCATTCCAAGCAGCTCTCCCACTCTCTCTATTTTTTGGATACATTTGTGTTTAGAAGAGATTTTCGGAGGAATAGGAATGTCGTCTATTTGGCATTAATCATTCTTTGACAGGGCTTCTTTTTTGAACCGCCATCCATCAACCGGATAGCATTGCTGGACTCCTCATTTTCTGCAGCTTCACCCACTGCAACTCACATTTTTTATGTCTATCGTGTACACCATTACACATCCGAAATGAAAGCAGATGCCACCACGACAAGAGAGTGAGCTAATATGCATCTCTTTTTTCCAACAGAAGAAGAAAATGGATTCAATAATACTGTTTTATGCACTGTCATCATCAGCAGCTCCGTCAGAGAAAAAAAAGCAAGCAGTAGGAGCTGGAAGCAGCAGCATCCTGGGCGTATCTGTCGACTGCGGTATGATCCTTTCTCCAGTAAAAAAAATGAAAAAAAATAAGAGAAAAATGTCTATTATACGAATTACAGACTTAAACTCACTTTTTTAGCTGACTGTGATGTTGAAAAAAAAATCATTTTACGGGAACCATCAACTCAGACCGCTAATGTCATTATTAGTAGAATATATTTTTTTTGCAGAAGTGAAAAAAAAGAATCTATTCACTTCCCTTCACTCTTCCTTTTTTATTTTGTCCCCACATCAACAGTTACCATCACTGGATTGATATGGTAAGTAAGTATAGAAGACATATTGGGTGTGGATGTGTGGAGACGGAAGGCTTGAAGTTATTAAAAAATATATTCTACCAAATGGAGAAGTATTCTCTGGATATTCTGTATTGTGTCTGTGTTGTAGATGCGATATCAGGAAGAGTGAGGATGATAATGCTGAAAAAAGAAACGAGCATAAAAATATATAAATCGGGGAATATCATCATTTCGATATGTATTCGGTGCTGCATTTGTGCGCGGATGACATTTTCAACTCAATTTATCATTTTTTTGTACTGTTGTGCAGACCAGAAAGGAGGCAATAGCTACACATGATTAATAAATAAAAATCCAACTTCCTCCATCAGCTGAGACGTGCTTCTTCATTTCTGTAAGAATTTCAACCTTAAACAAGTTGCGTCCTTTGAGAAATTTAAGTATAAAAGTAAAAGTTTACTTTTTTCAATTCATCAAAGGAGCTGGAGAGCAGGTTGTCACTGAGAATCTTCAAATGTGGTTTTGCTTTGTTCCTTTCTATTTTTAGTGACATGGAAACAAGTGTGCGAGCTTTTTTTATAAATATCAACTATTTTCAAGCTCCGAACAACCTGACGTAAGGAAGGGTAAAAAATAGAGGAAAGTGATCTTAAT
Organism: Troglopedetes dispersus; assembly: GCA_027744215.1. Lineage (NCBI taxonomy): Eukaryota > Metazoa > Arthropoda > Collembola > Entomobryomorpha > Paronellidae > Troglopedetes > Troglopedetes dispersus. The sequence goes on along the minus strand of JAHZNF010000384.1, from coordinate 1,320 downwards.
GTGAGATATCAATGTATCCGATAAAGTGCAGAAGTGAGTGGCCACCTGAGACCGAGAAAAGAGAAATCCACTTGATGATGATGCTCCTTCCATTCTTGTTTCAACTGTTCCAATGCAAATGTTTACACGTTCGAGGATCTTGTCGCAACATGGAAATGATGATAATGACTGGCAACCGCAGAACTGAGTGGAGGGTTGTTCCTCCAATCTTGTGTCAATTTTATGGCCGTGTGACAGAAGCATTATCTTCCATTTTCGAATATTGCTTGCATTTTCCTCAGTCACTCGTGTATTTTTTTTGCCTCCTTTATTTATAATATTCACCTTTCCTTTGAATGCGTCATATGTCATGAATGAACTTGTGAATTTGTTTTTTTAGATAGCATTATTTGAGCTGCTAATGTTCCCGGTGGAAATAATCCACTCTGGCGAAATATCACATGAAAATGAAAACACATTAAAAGTTGCACACACTCAACAACTTCCTTGGTCACGATTTTTCTAACCGTGGTTTTTTTGGCATGGGAAACATGAAAATAAATACAGGTTGCAAACTTCTGCATTCTCTTTTTCCTGGAAATGCTTTTCATAAAAAAAGTATATGTTATTTGGTTGTACAATGTTCTTATGTGAATATTGTGTGTATCCTTTCACGCTTCTCAATCTTTTTGATCCAACTCCCTCACTTCATTTTCATCAACTGGTTGGCTTGAGTCGAAAACGAGGAAAAAGCTGCTCAAGTAAACATAGCAGCCCTGTGTATAAAATAGCATCAAATCTGTATACAAACCTTTTCATTGTATGTATCTCGTGAATGGTCAAGAGCGTAATATGTAATATTGGGTACGAAATATCTACCCACTAGCGGCAAATCGAACCCAATCGGCACAACATATACGTGGTAAAATTTGAGTAAACTCGCCATAAAGTTTATAACGCAAAACAATCACTGACACAGTCCGAAACAATTAATATACATAAATGTAGCTAACGTTTTACCGAAAAACCCAAATTTGCATTTTAAAAAGAAATGAAAGAATCATTTAAAAGTTGCAGTTATGCGTTTCGCTACAATCACGTGATGCACCTCACAGCAAAAACAAATTTATTTCCAAATTCCTTTTCGTTTTTTTAGTAATGGAGCTTCCCCAGGTTGTCAGGAATGAAAAGCCTACATGAAATAAAAAAAGTCGTTTTGAGTGAAATTTCATGAATGAAGAGAACAGTAGTGAAATGAACGATTCACCTACTGATTCATTCAGTCGGTACTCACGTTAATGGCAATGAAATGAAATTCATGGAGTACTTGCGCGCCGAGCG
>JAHZNF010000383.1:0-13650 GCA_027744215.1 Troglopedetes dispersus | reverse complement strand
AGCAAACCTAGAAACCACCGCACATCCCAACTCCGAAAGACAGATGTGCTAGCGGCGGCACAGTAGCACCTGATGAGCTCCGTAAAAAAAGACACATCGCACCAGAGGTTCTCGTCCTCATGTCATGTATACGTCCTAGTTTAATGGAGATGTCCACTTGGCAACTCCCATTTAATATCAAACTTTCACATGAAACTCAATGGGAATCTAATCAGCCTTCAAATCTATTCATGTTCTGGGGAGAACATGAAAGTTACCTTACATTTTGCCTTCAGAGATTGATCGAAAAGTAATTATATTTTTCATCACTAGAATATCATGATCTGCATACATGTGAAGGTTGAGGCACATTGTTGACGTAAAATTCTCTCCTTATGCGATGTTAACACTTGGTCCCACACAATTCAATTTACGTCGAAAGTCTTCAACCAGCAGAACACAACTTTGGAACACTACTTACTTGAAATTAAATCATACTTCGGGGTCACGTTCAAGTAAACTAGCGAAAAATCCTAAATGCATGTGCCTTTTATGTGTCCTAATAGTACGGATAGGCCATAGATGACTTCTATTGAGCTTAAGCCAAACCAATTTGTCTTCTCTTTGCCTCAACTGAGAAACGGTGGCTTAATGTTCAATCAAAATTGAGTTCTACGTCTCAATTCATTAAACCAGGTAACAAGATTGCTCCATCCTTAGTGAAAAAGGAAAGTGTAAGTAAAATCCGTAAAATTTTATTTTTTTAACTGGAAACGAGTGAGCAGTCTTCAAGGTAAGCATGAGATGACACACGGAAGGCCACATTGTGTTAGCAGGCTTTAACCAAAATTCTGTTTACCGCAGTAGCTGCCAAAGTAGTCAAGGGACATTTCCCAAAATAAATAGCTATTGTCTTCTGGGCATTGTGGTACAGGAGAAAGTTTAGTCAAACGAAGGTCTGAATTATTCGCATAATTGCCCTCCTCCTACCCTCTCCCACCAATTCAACCATTTTCATGAAAGCTGGAATCAAAATGGATTCAAGCATTCGGCAGTTGTGTGGAGGAGTTCAGATGAGGCTCTCATGGAAGGGATGGCCGAACGACTGAGACACACAGGAAAACATCCAGTCGTAAGCCGAAAAAAAAGAAATACATTTTATGAATGCGGGGGATTGCTAAATTTTGATATACCACCACAAAACTAGAACAAGAAAAAAAATGAGACGAGGATGGAGACTGAAGAAGACAGTTTTACAGCTTCAATCTTATTTTATCAATTGTCCCAACTCATTTTCACTTCTTCTAGTTTAGCAGTATTGCAGATAATTGCCTCGTCGCATTGGTTTAGCTCTCTCCGAGATTCCCTCATCCTTTCATTTCTCTCAACATCTACATTGTGTTCGGACGAGAGAAGACTGCCTTTCTCTCGTGCTTCCACCAACAACTCCTGTACTTGGCTGACTTTGACTTTGTTATGTGCTGAAATGAGTTCCATTATTACAAAAGGCTTGATGTTTTCCTAGCAAAAGGAAATAATAGAGCAGCTAGTTTTTCACATATGGTTACGTTGTTATATCATATCCATTTTTCCATATTGGATGCACGAGTGTGAGCATTAGATCTGCATTAAAGTAAACTCTTTGCTTCTGAGCGCGAGTTAGAGAAATACATCTTTTTCTGGTGGTATATCTTTCCCCCGTTCCTACTCTCTCCGGGTAGTTCACTCAACTCCATAGTACCTGGCAACAAGCATGACATGTATACACAACAGGAAAAACGTGTAGGCTGGTTCATGGTCCCTCCCAATTTTTACATGAAAGGACCACAACCAATCCTCTCGTGTAGTTTCCTTTTCTAGAGAAAACGAAAGTTTGGCTATGTGTGTGTGTATGTGTATGCACGACGGTAACGAGAGGAAGAAAAGGGTCGCTGATTAGAGCTCGGAGGATGAATGCGACAGAGAGGGAAAGTATGAATGTGTTGGGTGCCAATACCAACTTTGTTGGGGCCTCGTTTGCATTATGTGGGCTATTTTTTTGGGCTCTTCATCACGTGTTTCAAATACGTCTGCGAAAACGTTTGTACTAGCAATATGGAAAGATCCAGGTTTTCAGGGTAACGTCGTCCGGCCAAGCCTTCGGCCGGTTTACATCATAACGGCGAAGCTGGTAAACATTTTAGGCCGTTTTAATTACACAATTTAAGATCTACTGGTAAACCATAATTTCTAAATCAACATAATAATTAGCATAATTTTCTATAAGTGAAGACAATTCAGTAATGGTTAGCTTTCTACCTTTGTAAAATTAAAATTTAGATGGTTAGTTGACCATGCAGTCTTGAGAACGTATAATATGCTCAATTTTTTTACGAAACTTTATCGTCAAAGTTTTTCCTTTACAGCATGCATACGGTAAAATATGGGCGAAACCCAAATATTTAAAAAAAAAATTATACCATTTGAAGAAGATCCCATTACTTACATGAATTAATATTTTGTATGAGACCTAGAAAGGAACCCAGACCTGCAATTTCGACTTCGTAGTTCTAGTTATTTTCATAAATGTTTGTCAGGACCACGCAGTGGTTGGTGCTTGCATTTTTAATAATCGACGGGGTTTCTCCAGTTGCTCCAGAATGCAAGCAGTAATGTGTGAACCAAAACTTTCTAAAGTTTCTCCGCAACCAGCGTATAATTCATAATCCATATATTATTTATTTAATTTAGGTGAAAATCGGCTCACACGAAGCATTCTGCGTGAATTTATGTATAGTAGCACACGTCATACATTACCAAATTCAACAAAATTGTAGTTAACTAACTATAAGGTCAAATTTTATAACTTGACTACCTGCTGACCCACAGAATCATGTTGAGTTGAAGTTTAAAAATAAAATTTGAAACAGTACAGCAGTGTAAAAATGAACCAACTGGTTTAGGCTTCACCAGCTGTACGTAGTAAAGTACATGTGTGTTTTACTCTATGGTCGTGCTGGCTCTGGGGAATATTGCACCATTCTTAACCAAACGTTGTACATGTGCAGCAGTGCACACAGTATTAGTATTACATGCGTATGATGCGTGATCCTTTGTGTTTTATTAGCAGTGGCGCTTCCTTTGCACGATTGTTTGCTGCTGGAAAACCTGTATATATTAGTTGCGTGTGCTGTGCGAGCAACTTTTATTTTCAACGTCGTCGTGAACAATGCGGGGTTGAGCAACTTTGGCTAATATCTTCCTTCTTTTTCTCTACATTTTTTTGGGCGGTGGCATCGACAGCAGCAAAGGCAGCCTGAGCTGGGAAGCAGAAACGGCTCCTCCGTCTGCGAGTGTGTTGACGAGCGGTATTGTATGAGAGATAGGACCCCGTGACCGAAATTCCCTGCGAAAACTTTTTCCCTGTTCTTATCGATTTCCTTTTGTTGCGTAGAATTTGCGAAGAGGTGAATGATGGTAATTCCCACTTTTACCAAGCCTTCTCTTTCCCAGTTCCACGTTCCCTTTCCATGCACAACCAGCCAAACGGTGAAAGCATTGTTGTTCGGCGACTGAAAGGGAAGCTGGTAGGCTCCTCCTCATTGTTGCATTCCCTCGTGTTTTAAGGCTGTATGACTTTTCTTTGTTGCTCGTAGCTTTGAGTGTTTACTTTTTGCAGATGAAAATGATGTCAGAGCTCACCTTTGACCTGAGGAAATTAAGTGAACCCTGGAAAGTAGAAACGCATCGCAAATTTGTATTCCGCTGACGGCTTTACGTATTTCTTTTCTAAAAAAAATATTTTTATTATGCCTCCGTAATTTTGTAGTGGGAACGCGAACGTCGGGTAAGCGTGTGAGTATCCTTCCAGTACGTAATTTTCTCCTCATATTTACTGGTTGCGAGACAGACGGGAAGCGAAAGGAAAAGTAAGTACAGGGAAGAGAAGAGAGCATGTGTCTGTGTGAGAGGGAGAGAGAAAGCTATGTTATGCGTTTTTGCCCAATGGACTAGAATAATGATGAGGCGCACCTTGCTGGTCGCACATATACCAAAAAGTTAAAACAAGCACAATGGCAGCAATAAGTAAGTAGGTGAGGCAACAAAAAAAAGTTTCGAGCTTTACTACTTTCACCCTTTTTCCCTTTGCTATAGGGAGACAGATTTTGAGCAAAAGAAGTGGGATGTGTGTGTGTGTGTGTGTGAAAGAGAGAGAGAGAGAAACATGAAGTGCAGAACTTCCTTCCCATCAAATTTTGAATTGACCACTACTATCCTCCTAATGAAATCGTGTATGTATTAAACAATGTTGCGTAGAGAAGTTAGCATAGACCTGCTCGGAGGACTATTGGAGGGAGTATATCATCGGTGTACATGTAAGTAAACCGTATTTTTTGTGCTAGTTGGTGGTAGTGTTAAAAGTAGGGGTGGAAGGAAAGAGCTTTTTGTTTTTCCAGTTTCGGGAGGCATAATGCTCGTAAAAAAGATTACATTAGTTCCTCGCACAACGGCAACCGCCACACTCTATACACCAACGCTGCCACACAAGTACCAGTGCTATCACTACTGAGAAGGCAGGGAAAGCAAAGCAGATTGGTTGTATATACTTGTGTTGGTGGTTTTCCTTTCGTCTTTTCTCCAACAAGTTGACATACAGGCTCGAGCTCCACACAGTTCCACACACAAACACAACTTTTTGTAGTGTGTACGGAGTACTTGTGCTTCTGCTGTGGGGAGCCCTCTTTCACTCACTCGTCTCTGCTCACTATCACATTAGTCCCACACACTAGCGACTTTCTCAGTGTGCAACTTAATTCGCAAGTGGTGACTTGTACTACTATACAGCCACTACTGACACTCACCGTCATCAAGAAAACTACATCAGCCAAAAAAATACACAATTGGTTACTTTCACTCACTGCTTCTTTGCATCTGTACTGTTCGGATCCTCTCCAGAGCTACACAATTTTTATCTGCTTCTTTTTACTCGTGTGTGTGGAAGCCAGTAATCAGGTTTCTATTCAAATACAGCGTGGTTAAAAATAAAGACGGTGAGAAATTAGCCACTTTTGCCAAGTGAACATGTATTTAGTGATCCCGCACAGAGTGCATCCACTTTATCTCTAGTTATATCAGCTTTCTTATCCTCCTATCAAGCAACAAGCAGATAAACCAGTACATTTTCCAAAGTACTCTTTGTACACACATTAGCTATTATTATGGTGGTGTGCAATTATCATCGAGTTAAGTAAATTTAAGGCTTGGAACTCATCAAATTATTCAGAGGGACGGGATTCTAAGGAAAGTTGTTTTTTTAAAAAAAAAGCAAGCAATTGAGGCTTTCCAAAAGGGGAAGATATGCAATGACTGCTGGTCCCGTATCATTGTACAAATTCGTGAAGACTCGTGGCTCGCAGATGTTCACACCCGTAGATCAGGCTAACGAACATCGCTCCTTGGGATCGGAACGTACGTGAAATATATGGGTGTATGTAGAGTATAAGTAGTATTTATCGCGTTATTTTATTTATTATCCAGTAATAAAAAGGAGCAAATTCTGAGTGAATTCAATTATTGATGGGGATGGAGGTCAATTACACACCTGAGTCGGACGGAAAACGCGAGGCAGATGAGATTATACCGTATTTTGTATAATTGATTTGCTTTCGCAGTGGTCTTGTGGAACTGAAGAATTATAAATAATTGCTAGAGAGTGGACTCCAGAAATTCTTCCAACCTGGAGTCAATTCTGAAGGTTAGTTATTCTATTGAATTGACTCATAGTATATTTTATTAGATAGAAAATTCAATTATAGTGATAAGCAAGACGCATACTGATTTTTGTTGGAAGCTTGGCAGTCGCTGGGCCTCCACTAAAATCAGAATCTGCCAAAGTCAAAATGTTATGCTATGATTTTCGTCAATAAATAAGTACAAATGTACAAGTGGTGTTCTCCTGATTAACAGCAATTACGTGAGGCGTCAGAACAAAGGAAAGAACTCGAGAGACAGCATGCCGAAGCTTTGGCTCAGTTACGGGAGAAGAAAGATGAGGTTAATCGTCTTAGCCAGCTCAGTGAAAATGACAAAAAGAAGTCCGAGGAGACAGTGGAAGCACTGCAGGTGACTTGTTAAAATTAATTTACCGTCTTCTTCCCACTTCACTATCCACATGCATGTTTTTCATTACTTTCGGAAACATTCCCACTCAAATCAGACTCCTCCATTTGAGGATCAGACTCGGAGATAACTTACTCTTGTTGACTTTCTTGTCTTCCAGTCAAAGATTCGAGAGCTGGAGAAGAAGACGGAGCTCCAAAACGTGCGACATGAGGAGCTGATGTTAGAACTTACTGCTCTCAAAAGATCACAACAATCTGTCCGTGCCTCATCCTCCAGACATTCATCCCTCGGACACTCTCCCCCTGACTCTCCACTTTGCTCAACTCCAGGTAAATGTCACTTCTGTTCTCCCTCCTACTTCCTTCATTTTTACGTCATTCTATTATCATTATCATTATTATTATTATTGTTAACATTATGAATTCAGTTAATCTGTTACCAAGGTTCATCATTTAATTCTATATGCTTTCTGTTCCAAAACGGTTTTTACCAATTTATTATAAGTTTCCTTCATTGGCACCTCAGGATTTTTATAGAGTCAAGCTGCACTTTCAACCATTTTTCCCCAGTTAGACGACCTAGTGTATGCGTGCAATTTCCCTTCATTCATGCTGCATTCGTTCCTAAATAAACATCACTGAAGTCAAACCGAGCTAGTCTAAAAACTCTTATCTAGCAGAATAGCAATTTTTTAATCCCTCGCCAGATGAGAAATCTGAAAGTGTGCTATCATACTAGGATCAATCTTTCCGTGTTTTTTAGTTTACAAAATATACATACATCAACTTCTCCCCACTCTTTCACTAAATTTACCAAAAATAAATATCTACTTTCAAAAGCAGACCAGTTTCGTCGATTAAGTTACTTACTACAAATATACTGTATGTAGCCGGGTTGCATTACTTCACAAGTGTCAATTACAGACTATCTAATTATAATTTCCCGGTGAAGCATAGAAAGGCTCTGTTAGTTTCGTCAGTTATACTCATACAAAAATTTAAGCTCTATTATATATCATATCTAAGGTTTTTTTATCGTAACAGGAAAAAATATATATGAAAAAAAGCACTTTGAGCACCCCAGACATCCTGAGCCGATGGGATCCTAAACCACACTGTCCCACTGGTTTTTTGGGTTCTTCTTTCATGTAAAATAGCGTACAAACTGCGTTTCACACACTTGTGTTGTTGTCAATTCTGTGGCATGTTGCATAAAAAATAACAACACTTGTCCCAAAATCATTTACACGAATGGAGTTCATTTCCATCATGATCAAACTGGAACGCAACGGCATTCCGTCTCAGTTCTGTCCTTGTTTGTTCGGTATCAATTTTCTCAAAATCAAAAATAGTATAAAACGCATCATCTTCTCTGCAGCCTCTCTATACAGAATATAAACACGCTACATAAAATTGCAATGGACGTTCTTCCATAATAGCGCACCTTGCCACACAATATTGCTGTTTAGCGTGTACACAAATAGGAGAATCCGATATACCCACCGAGAGAGCCTCATTAGGACGGAAGTCCTATCTCGATATTGGAAGGGGAATTGGGATAGCTTAAAAGAATTTTTTTTTCGAAGCTAATGTCTCACGTAAAAGACAAGCGTCCTGCGTTCTTACTCCTAATAAGCACCAACAAAAAGAACAAAGGTCATTTTTTTTGTTTCTCACAATAATAACCAGATTTTTGTGTAAACCCTTACACATTATTACAAACCAGGGTTAAAATAGCTCAATCATTAATTAAAAACAAGCGATAAATGCATTTTCAAAGTGACCAATTCCTTCCAAGTCTAATTGCTCAAACACCGTAGAATTGTTTTTTTTTTCGTTGTGTGGTTACCTCGTGAAATTGTTCATAAATAAATTTCAGCAAGGAGTAAACTGCTCAAAGTGACTTACCAACGTACGTACATATATAGGTGCCATATTATTGTGCACTCCTCTACTGTATAGTGATTTACTAGCGATTAGAGAAGAGTTTTAGCCCTTCGGAAAATGCTGCATGCACAAAATAATCACATATTGAATTGATTTAGTGAAGTGCATCAAAATTCTTTTCTAAATAATTCCGTGATTTACGAAAACAAATAGAACCGTGCTTGTTCATAGCATGCCAAATGGAGAAAAATTAGGAATCAAATCTATAAGTACTTAATTTCCCAGCAACATGTATGTAATTGAATATTTATAATATTCAGTATTAGCAATGCAATATTTAGTTGTTATTGTGTTTAGTCAGAGAAACTAATTGTGTGTAGTCGGAAGCTGTGTATTTTATACGTGTACACATGAGTGCAATTCATACTTGAGCCCTTCCGTTTCGACTAATAATATCATCATCTTACTCACATTACGTATTTCCCAGTAGCTTATATTTACTGCATATTATCATGACGTTGTCTATAACCTTAACAATGTCCACAAGCCTCTGACGTAAACAGGATAATTAACTTACTTATTAGCTACATAACTCCAAGTTCTAGAGCAAAAATATATATATACTAGTAATCTTGCTAATAAATCGAATGGAGCTGAATTCTTTGCATCTGAATGTCTTATGTATGAAGTATGAGTGATGTTTGGATACTTCTACTACTAATTTCAATTGTGCCGATTTATCATGTCCGTTTGGAAGAACAGAGCTGCGGTGCTCTGCAAATTACGACTGGACGTTAAAAGACTACTTTCACTTTTTTACTGACAAGGTACACATAAGTTATATTATGCTGACTTTGTTAGTTCATTAGAACTACTAGCTTTCCGAACGTCATCTTTAGAAATGCAGAATGATTGCACTCCATTCCCAGTTCACACGAAACCTTGAATTCACCCTGAAAATCACAGAATTGGAACCACAGTCAGTAATAAGTATAGTGTCTGTCTCAAATGCTGTAAAATTCAAAAGGTTTCAAATTACATACACTTTCTAATGCAATTGGACCATGTGATCTGTGAGTATAGGAACTTTCACCGGAGAATGTCATGGTCATTTTGTTTCTAGAATAATTTAAAATTTACCAGCAAAATCGCAGTCACTTCTCTGATCAGACAGACTCAGTTGATGGACAGCAAGTGCAATTTAAATAACACAGTCATTTCCAAAAAAATATTGCTTTCACCAGTTGCAAACGTTTGCATTCATCTGACCTTTCACTTTGGAGGTTGCCAAAGTTTTGTGTAATTCAATTTAGTAGAGATTGACTTCCTAATCAAAAGTAGCATTTCTTTCTCAATAGCTGCACCGTTGACATTTCAAATGAATAATAATATCAACATTCGTATTAAATTCTATATAGTACTGTAATGCAAGATTCCATATTCTCTAAATTAGGATTGGCACAAGAGCAGTGCTAACGAATTGCACTTGTCCTGTAACTAATTGAAAATAGTATGCCTGCATGGGAAAGCCCCTTTACAGTATCTTGTCATGAGTCATGATAAGCAGACAAGCTGAACTGATAGTTTCCTTGTTTGTTTTTGCAATACTGTGTCTTTAAATATTTATAATATGCAACAATAATATGAATAACCACCTGATTGAAAGATCGGTCGCCTTCCTGCATGTCACTTCAGTTGAGAAATTTGTCACATGACAATCCCTCAAACAAACCCACGCAATCTCATTCCAAGGAACATGTGGGAATGTGAAGACACTTAAACGACCAGAACAATTGACAGCTCTCCTATTTTGACGATTGTATCCAAGCCACCCACCCACCTCTTCTTATTTTTCCCCAAAAAAGACTGAAGTAACATTTATGTAAAAAAAAACTTTGAAGGAAAGATTGAATGGTCTCTAGTGATTCAATCCTTGTGCTTGTTAGACTCTGTTCTGAGTCGAGGAGAGAGCACTACGGCACTGTCCACCCCTGTAGTTCCTTCACTGGACGCAATTTTGGAACAGCAACATCAATCACTCTTTCATTCAGCTGGAATTTACTCAAGAGGTAGAGAAAATACATACAAACAAAATTCAAGGCAATGCACACAGCTTTAAAGTAATTTCTGTATTTCTAACCCGTATTTCAAAGTGGAATGTTGAGTGTTCTTTGTTTTTCATCATATATTAATATTTCCGTTTGCCAAATTTACACATACGTAACATTGATTATCCCTCGATTTCAAGTGACGTTATTCTTAAAAATTCGTACACTTTTTACTCTGTATATTTTTATTATTTTTTATTTAGTTTTGCATCTCGAAAGGCGCATTTCCTACTGCGAATTCTAAACCTTTCTTGTTCTATCGCGCGAATCTAATTCGAAGGCAGTGCATACAAAAGAAACGATGATGTCGTGTTGGAAAAAGTTAAAATGGGAATTCATCTCAAATTAAGTTTAACTAGCTTTCGTTCAAATAAAAATGATTGAAACTGAAATTTACTCAACGCTCCGAGAACAGCAATTGTAGTGTAATGAAAATTGTTTAATGGACGTTCTACAAAACTACTTCTCTCAAACATTGCTAGTTTTTAAGTCTTAGTTTGAATTTTTAAACTTTCCTAAAGCAGAAAGGAAAATGTTGATTGTGAGTCACCAAAAAAGCTAAACAAGTGTCAGGCATAAATTTAGGATATTATTCGGAGCAACAAAATGCTCATTAAATTTACATTTGTTGCTAAAAACTCAGCTGTAGTGTGCTGTCCTCGTTTGATTGACTGTACTCTTATTGATAAAATGGAGGGTGAGGGGAGTGTCGAGTTGAATGACTGTTGGCTGCTTTTTGTTATGGGTTGAAAAGCAAAATCGTTCAAAATATCGTTTTTTGGGCACTGTACGTTTGCAATAAACTTTTTTATTGACTAATATGTACAGATATTTTATTTAGTTTTCCTCTTTCGTTTGCTTCTTTTTTGTGAATGGCAATACTCTTTGTCGAAAGCAAAAATTCTCGCTTGGAAATCTTGGATTTTGATGATTGACGAGTCTTTGACCCTTTTGGAAGGTTTTTTGCGTAGTGTAATAGAAATGCTTGCTCACTCACTAAAATAAGTAGAGCAGTGTGACCTGTGAGCAGTTGTGTCACTAAATTAGTATGTGCGGCTTGTTTCTTTGGAACACTTTCTGTAACTTATTGTATTGCCCGAACTATATGTTTACCTAACAAAAAAACTAGACTCTCTAGAGACCAAGATTAGTTTGTGATTAGAATGATAAGCATAATGATTGCATTTCATTAAGAGAAGGAGAGGACGTGGAGGGTGGAGGAGTGTGGGTGACCACCGACCTTGTAACACACTTGGCTGCGAATTGCGTCTCTCCTCCGCGTCAGTATTGTTGGTTTGGGAAGAGTGTATGAAAGAACTTTCTCTTGTGTATTATAATTATGCCACAACATAGGTCATCCAACTTCCAACTATGTGTCAGGTGGAGTACCAAGATCATTGCATCTCCAAGATAAATCGCTTGAGTTGCATGAGACATTCCCTTCCAAATCATCTTTCTCACCAAACTCACCTTCGCTTGTCGCAACAGGTGTGTCACATTCGCTTCCGCGGACCCATAAATCCTCCTTCTCTCCTCTGAGACACGGTAGGAAGCGTTTGAGGCGCAGCACTTCCGTGACTGATCTGACCCAGGTGACCAACACCACTGCTCCAAGTGTTCCAAGTGTCCAGCACCACAAGTCCAGACATACAATCCTCTCTCAAAAGTCTCTTCAATTCGATGATCCTATCGCTTCCAATCATGAAATCGAAAGAATCATAGCCAAAATACAACAGGATAACAAGATTTTAGCTGAATTAGATAAGAATGCTGGTGAGTCTATTCACACTTCTCTCTCTTTCTGTTAAGGGATATCGTTTTTCTCTTCCTTCTGTTTCTTACAAGCGTATATCTTTTAATTTGCTGTGCCCTCACTCCCACCAGCTCCTTTCCCTGCTCCTCCTCCCTTCAATTTTTTTTCACTCTTCTCTTTCTTCATCACTTCAAAGTTTGTCATAATTTCCTCCTTCAATCTATCTACCTAGGTAAATTCAAAGTACGCTAAAGCAAACAAATGTTGAACATGTGAAATACTCTGGTTGTACTCCTTACAAGTAATCTTATTGTACAAGCGGCAAAGCCTACTTGAGCACCATTACACCTCAGTTGCCATGAATGTCCTCCGCGTTATTCCTAAATAATTGCGTACACTTATTTTATGTATCACAATCACACAGACTCCTTCCAGTCAGTGTAGGCATTTATTTTGCTGCGGCGTTTGTCCATCTATCTGTAAGGCACTCTGCTGCTGCCTTTTTTTCCAGCCTGTAAATATTTGCTCTCTAAATAATACTCCTTCCTTCCTCTGTAATAATATGACAACTAAACGAGTGATGACACGCCATAGATCCTAAAGGTTCCCGCAAAGCTTTTTTGACCTTCGCATAAAATCCATGATTTATATCTTCCCATAAACATGTCAATTAATTTCGTGTATAATAGTTTGTAATTATTTCCAGCTTTTCCCTGATCTTTCAAGTGCTACATTTAATTTCGTAATTAATTTATTGAGTGTCGCTACCCTGTGTATAAAATTTATACTGTAACTATAAAATTAGTTCCGGATTGGAGGACACTTCGTAACTCGGTAGTAATTACTTGAAGGAGGCGACATTTTTACGCGTTGTTGAGGTATTTCAAATTCCTTAAAACTTGCACAAGTATATTCACGCACAATGTACATGCGCTTCTACCGTTTCAACTTTTCAATGATTTTTAACTTATAATTATTAATAATAATAATCCTGAGAAACTGTATTCTCCAATCTCTATTTACTTTCACTTGATTTACTAATTACTTATCTATACTCAAACAAAAGTGCTGAGGATTCGGTTCACGCATTTTAATTAATCAATATTTTACACGGCAATACACTTCTAAAATATATACAGCACATTAAGCGACTGCAATAAATCTAATTTTATACTTCGGGTGTACTAATATTTACGGTTTAAGTGTAAATGCAATTAACAAGTATGACGGAAGTATACGTATCATACCTGGAATTTTTTGTATTTCCTCAGTGTCAGGTTGAAGTTTTTGAAGAAAGTGTATTTTGTTATTTGATTCAGTGAATACCTAAAAAAATTTCAGAAAGGCCGGGTATTCCCGGTTACATATTAATTTTTAAGTAAATGTGGTGAACTCCGACCGTCCTACTTGTTTACGATCTTGCAAGCAAATTCAGGTTGTTTGTGGTGGCATCATCGGTAGATAATAAATATTTTTTGGCAATTTTGACGTAGAACTGCAAATAATTAAGTTGCTGGTGTGGGAGTATGTTACTGGTGTATTCAACACAAAGCCGTTTAACGTTTTAACTTTCATGTACCGCTTATTAGCATAGATGTTATTGATTTTTATGTCATTCATTCGACGTCAAACAAATTTATTGTACATAAATTATCACATAAACTCAAATTCAATTGAATAGTCGCAGTAACTTGTAACCCATGCTAAATTTACACATTTAGTAGCCTTTAACTCTGGAGGGAGTGGATATTTGTGTTTGAAATTTTTGACGTCACATGCTACTTTTGCACGCCCTTGCCAGCCAACTACTTTTTTAAAAAAT
>JAHZNF010000381.1:0-22882 GCA_027744215.1 Troglopedetes dispersus | reverse complement strand
AGTTGGCGAGGCTCTGGAAAACTCATTCTGTGTAATTTTAACTCGCTTCCCTAGATAACTAGAAAAAATGCATTTCACTTCTGCTGTTGTATTTCTCCTTTTCCCTCCTCCATCACATTTTCAGTACCACATTATGGCTCATTTAATACCGTAAGAGGCTTACAAAAGATGCAGATTTAAATATCAGATAATCATGTAAGACAGCCCATTTCCTCCTTTGACTTTAATGGGAGAACATAGCCGTGAAGTGTGTATACACAAGGCAATGATCGTTTTACAGGACATGCATTATTATAACCAATGCTAGAGTGTTACACACCATTGTCACAAGATATATGTGGGCAAAGACAAAATTTTAATTTACCTGGAGGTCAACTGTGATTTGCAGCACTGAAAAGTGGGCGTGCCACGTTCCTTTTGTGTGGTTCAATTTAATGTCACAGAGGAAACTGTTTAACTGCCTTGTGAACCCCTTTTCAACAATAAAAAACATTTATAGCAACTCCTGCACATGCTTATCTATTCTCAAACAGCATGACCAAATATAACCGCTTCGCGCTTATCCTTTCTTTTTGGTTTGTACATGCCTGTGGGGGTTGAATGCTAAAGTATGGTGTACATGTGCATGTATAGTTGGGAAACTTTTTGATACAAGTGAGGTTTTAAGAATTACGACCACGTTCCTGCATGGCAAATGATCCTCCTACAATGACCGGATTTAGAGATAGGACAAGTTGGAGATTCTTCGGGAATTATCTAACCGGCATTGCATTATATTATATAAATCGGATCTACGAAAGTATAGCGCGCTAGTCTTGGTTAAGGAAGATTTTCCCCTACTAAACTCTCTAAAGCGCATACCGAAAACCCGCATTATTTTTTGTACCTTTACCATAACTCGATTTTATATCTGAATTATTTCCAACGAATAAATAAACCTCAGCAACAGCAGCAGCTCCAACGTTCAATAAAGGTATATCGTTCTGCTCACAGCAAAACGCTTATAATGAGTTTAATCCGTACAAAAAAAAACAATTCAAATAGAGTCAAACGGAATGCAATATGGTGCTCTGGAAGATCGAGAAGGATAAAGGATTATTCAGCCTTTGGTTTCAATGACCAATTCAGTGGATTGCAAATGGGATGTTGCACTCAAGCATTTCCAGCAATTCATTTTGGTTCTCGGTGCCCTCTCCCTGTGCAGCTCCAATTGCTGGCACGCCAACCCATCCAGTGTCCCGCTGAGCACAGATCCGAAAGCCATACAACATTAGAGGCACGCAGACTGTTTTGCGGTAAACGCTTACATATGTGGCATTATTACTATTATTAGTTCTCCATTTGTAGAGTCTACTGGTCTCTGGCTCAGTTTTAGACTCATATAATGAAATGACACGGTGTGTGAGAATGGCTTCCGAAAATCTCTTTTAACCGTTCGTACAAGAGAGAGGAAAGGACATCTCCCACTTCTCTTATTTCCCTATTTGTTATTGTTGTGTACATTTTTCAGTTGACTTATCCCACACATGAACTATGGGATAAGTATAGCAACAAATCAGTGGACTTGAGTGGCGCTCCTGTTCTTTTTTTGTGCTCAACGGTGAGCACATGAAACTCTATGTTGGCTCGTGTAAAGATCACACAATCGTTTTCTCGGAAGTGCGTACCATCCGCAGCATTCTTCTTTCTAACATGAAGAAAGCAGACAGAGCTGCAAGGGACAATCGTGAATAATATTTCATAATAATTGAAATCCTCGACCACTCTTTCAAAACCCATGTTGGGGGAGTATAAAGAGTGGTTACAAAATTCACTGTCCTCTTTTAGGCTCCCTCACTGTCAGTCCATCCACAGATTCACTTGTCTAATTTTCTCCACTTATTCCCGCATGGTGAGCAACCCTCTTGCCTGCTCCATTCAACTCGTGCTCATATGTATATCCCCGCTCTCTATCATCATCAGTTCCCTTCTTACCACACTGACTGACAAATAAATAGATGATGCAAGTCAACAGATAATCCTTTGACAAATCACATGCTTCATGAGCTGCATGGAATATTATCTCTTTTCGATCTTTTTCACAAAATTTTCCTGAAGCAGCAGAGGCGAGACGACGAGAGGAAAGTCGAGGTAACAGGGAAAAGATGTTCTGCGGTGATGGTTCGAGCTGAAAAGTACGATGTTCGGGAAGAACGCGACATTTCTTTTTGTTGGATATTTCCACCACTCAATATACACTCCTTCCCTCCTTCATCACTAAATATTACACTGAAAATGGAATGCCTATTACATGCCTACTTGCGATCAGCGCATTACCAAACGACTCCCTAAGCTCTCGTGACTGATGTTCGAGGTTGGGTAAGGAAGCTTCGTCTGATGCAGGCTCTAACAAACTTCCTGGAACGCTCTAAGGTTTCACTATTATCATGCTGCTCATTTCTTCGTCGAGCAAACTAAACAATATTATCGGGCAATATAATATTACATGTATATAATGTCATGTAAGCAACGCGGAATGGGACCCTGCTTGTCTTCGTTTTTTCACTTGAGAAGATACAAGGACCTTGCCCCATTACGACCACACCACCACTACTTTTTTTATACATCATTATCCATATTTCAGAAGAGGTATATGAACTCCACTTTCTTTCTAACTTCGTCGGCCATTTTTCTCTTCGTCAAGTACTTTAATAATTTATGAAATTGCAAGAAGCTTTTAGGTTCCACACTATACTAATAATTAATCAGCAACGAAACCACAAAAAACCAACCATAAAGAAGTTGTAACAGTCACAATAAATTAATAGCATTACATGCTGTGCGCATGCTACTCCGTAACCTTTGAAAAGCTTTCTCTCACTTTAGAAAAAAAAACATATGAAATTGCTGGATGGAAGTGGGAAGTGCAGCTGTTACTTACAAAGAAGAAATTTTCCAACAATTGACTGAAGATGGTCATATTGAGAATCACATGACTAAAGTATCATACAGTTGGCATAATAATGTTGCACCAGAATTCCTTTTTAATTCGATGAAATAAAATCTAAATTTTGAGCAGCAGACTTCGTTTGCTATCCGAAGACGCATTCAATGTACCAACTTGTAGAACGAGAATCCACATTAGTTTCTATTATTATGACAATTCCAGTTGGCGTTCAAACACAGATCTGCAAAGGTTTTAAAATACGTTTTTGTTCTCCACTTACTGCACTTTATTCATTTCCTGTAAAAATATGAACACGTATCTGGACGTGAAAACGTGTGTGC
This sequence comes from Troglopedetes dispersus, assembly GCA_027744215.1. Classification (NCBI taxonomy): domain Eukaryota; kingdom Metazoa; phylum Arthropoda; class Collembola; order Entomobryomorpha; family Paronellidae; genus Troglopedetes; species Troglopedetes dispersus. The sequence continues at coordinate 19,615 of JAHZNF010000381.1, read as the reverse complement.
CTGTTTGTGAAGAAAATAACAATACATAATAATTTGTTCATTCACTCGTCGTGAGCTCATCGAAATATGTAAGTATTTTCCCTCAGCCACAGCTTAACATCTTTGTCAGATCCATGAAGCGAAAAGCTTGGGAGAAGTGGTTCTTGGGAAAAGTGAGGGGACTCTTCTCCAAAGCATGTTTATAGCAAGTGGATCTATAAGAGTTTTTTCCTTGCGTCTTCTTCACGATTCCGAGAATAATATACATACGATGATCCCTTTTCTCCCTCATTTCTTAAGCATTATATATTGTATGAAGCACAATTTTCTTAAGAAAATAAGATTGTAAGAAAGCACGTGAAAGTAACATTAACTCCCGAGGAGAAAAAAACTCTATTTCTTACTGCCTCCATGTGCATTATTTTCTTTATGAGAACAAAGTGAAAACGAGGAAGAAAAAAGGGATGATAAAGTGAGAATCATAAGAGGGATCCTTCCCAAACATATGACGACCTCTTTCCCGGAAGGATTTAATGCATTTGCTGCGGCATCACAACTTATACTCGTTCATATAAAAGTGAGAGAAATATTGCACTGTATATAAACTACAGAATTTATAACACAACCTTGCTGTACATGCATAATGTTCAATTTGCCAAGGAGCGATGATTCCAATGGACGATTCACTACTATTTCAATGCTTTCTCCGGTAATGTATAAAGCTCTCCTGTGCGTCTGTGGGAGTAGCAATAATAACCTACGCAAAGGGATCTTCTTGTCGTACGCTTATACTTACGGTAGATGTGTGCACAGTTATAAGGATGCAGACGAAGAGGAGCTTTATCGAGAGCAAAAGGAACTCTTTTGAAAATCCATTTACGCATAAAATAGTCTGTCAAGACACATTCCCTAATCCCGTACATTATTGTGTAAAGGGGTAAAAAATCTCATGCAAAGGAACTTACACGCCATTTGGGATAATAATAGCCGTAAAAAACAACCATGAAAATGAACCGGGCAGGCACCAACGCCACCACCACCATCACAATCAAGCATGCTTTCTCTAAAACAAACTTTCGATGAGGCAGAAGACGCCGTAAAGTTCACATAGCTATATAGTACAAGTATAAGCATGCGTTTGTACTCTGAGGGCGTATAACCTTAATCCATCAAATATATTAAAGCAAGCTGGAGTAATGTAACATTATTTGGGAGACAGTTGTCGGAAGCGACCGTAAATGTCTATTATTGGATGTAATGGTTTACTTCGTTTCGCTTCTTATACTCCTCCTTTGCTTTTTTGTGCACCCCTTTTTATCTTTTAAAGCTGACTTACGGCTCATTGTTGGTGACCGTGATTGATTTAATTTCAGCCTCAATACATCTCACACATTAACTTCCTTCTAATCATCAAGGCCATCCATCACCCCCATGCATTCACATATATCAAGACCACCTCCAGCAAAATATAACTTACAATATGACTTTGACATAAAGGAAAAACCGTGTCTATTTTTAATGGTGCGAGTCCTGTGTGTACTTACACAGCCACACTTTTTAGAAGACGATTGATTTTTAAAAACGAAAAAAAAGAAACGAAATGCCAACTAAATGTTCCATTGCTCTTTCCGCCGCGTTATCATCACTTCCACTAAGGACTGTTAAGTGGCCGAAACAGTTATGTCTAACACATAGGGACTCTTAAACAATGTCATTAAGATCACATCGATTACAAAATACATTTGCATAATATGCCACTTACAGGAAATTAATTAACGCTTTCAAAAATGGTTCATGACTTTATGTGCGTAATACCAATGTGCAGTACGAGCGAGTGCCTATCCAAACAGAAGACGTGAGCTGATAAATTATCAAGCGTTGAGAAATTTTTTCTCGCAAAAATCATACATTAAAATGTAGTAATCATGATGGTTAATGTCAGAGGATCATCAGCCTCCTTCATGGGGATCAGTCACCACGTAGTACATAGATACATATTGTGCTTGTTGAAATCACAAGTGGCATAAAAATGTTCTCTTCCTATGAACTTATGGATGACTTTATAGATCTTCGGGAGAAGAATGTACGGATTCTCGTGAAACGCTTCTGTTCAATCATTCTGCCAAGGACCGTATAACAAAATAATAACAACAGCAACAAACGTGTGTCCAAGTCCAACTACGACACAAGTTGAAGGGAACATCAGGAGCTCAAGAGATGAAAGTTCTTTTTTTTGCTGGATATAATAAAAAGCAGCAGAAAAAACGGACAAGCTTTTTATGGGCCATCTGCTGCCCCCAGAGCAAAAAAAGAGATTGTATTTACTAGTGCTTCCAACGCTTTTTTTCTCTGTCAGAGTAGACGTGTCCAATTTTTGTGAACCTTTTGTGAAATTAACGATAAAGTAATCATTTTCTTGAAGAAATGAGTGAGTGAGCAAGAGCACCAATAATAGTAATACCACGGCCGAGAAAGATGAAAGCGTAGCACAAACCCATACGAATATATATAGTAGGTAATCGCCCAACATCAAAGATCCTTTTTTATTTCTTTTTTTCTAAAAGGAAAACTTTGTTTTTTTTTGTCCTCCCTTTTGTAGTATATTAAATGTATGGACAAGTTAATGCATGCTATTTTGTGTTGTCAGCTTCAAGCGAATGGGTCAGCCACCAAAAAAGAAGCCTTATCATCATCTCTTTTTATTATCTATTCAGTATACATTTACAAGCTCATACTTTTCACCATTTAGTTTACCCTTTTTAAAGAAAAGTAAACTTTCTCGCACGATATTGGTTTTTCAAACGTCAATGAAAGCGAAAATTTTCTCCTTTTTTTTGTGCTGAGGGCACGGACGCCCTCTTTACAACATACCTATCATGTATGAACGATACGGTATTTTGTGACAGTCTTTCATATGGCTTTCTCTTTTTGGGGCCCTTAGTTTTCACTCAAGATGTGCACACATATAGGTACTTGTTAAAAAAGAGCGTGGAAAGAGCACTTTCATGCTTGTTTGAGCAAGATGGATAACTCTTTTCTTTTTTCTTTCCACTTTGCACAAGCCTTCGTCAAGAGTGGATGTAGGAAACCTGAGAAAGATGTGTAGACAGATCGCCAGTTTATAGTTTGACTTGACCTGACTCGGCAGAAAGAGCCCGGATGAGATATATCAGAAGTAGATACTTTCACTCTATAAAAATAATGATTAAGCATTTCCTTTTTCTGTTTCGATCCTACGTCGCTACTTTCACTCGTGTATCTAGATAAACACGACATCATGGTGCACACAGGCGTGTGCTTGGTGACCTAAGCAAGTTCTGCAATAATAACAAGAAACATAAGCTTGTTTTCTTTGTCAGAGACAACATTATGTGAGAAACATGAGTCTTTCATCAAAATAACAGGTTGTGGAATCAGCAATAGAAAAACTGGCAACTGAGCAGGAGAGTAAAGCTTGATACATTGTTTTATGGTCTCAAGTTAACAGGATAGTGGTATTGTAAAAAGTGTGCTTCAGCGAGCAACTTGTATTTTCAACAAGTTGTCCTTTTTTATGAAAAAATCGAAAATCAACAAGAAAATTCGCTGTTGTGTACTTTGACATATTTAGTCTATTACAGAGTTTTATGGAGTTGAGTTGGCGGCTACTAATAATAAAATTTAAAATAAATGTAGCCATTTAAACAAATAGTTTAAAGCACTTACCGCACTTTCCAACGTATCTAACTGTAATGTTCCTTCCCAGTCGACAAGCTTCTCTATCCAGTTCACATTTGTNATTTAGTCTATTACAGAGTTTTATGGAGTTGAGTTGGTGGCTACTAATAATAAAATTTAAAATAAATGTAGCCATTTAAACATATAGTTTAAAGCACTTACCGCACTTTCCAACGTATCTAACTGTAATGTTCCTTCCCAGTCGGCAAGCTTCCCTATCCAGTTCACATTTGTTCCTATCATTAAGCAAAGGATCCTAGGTTATAATACAAGCAGACGCTATGAAAATTTAACAATTGACACATCTCAATATTTTTTTTACTTGCCTGTAGTTTCGACCCTCACTGGAGCACACGCTTTCACTTCCTTCTGAATCCCCATAGTTGGGACAAGATGTTGGGCATTCGCCTGATAAGAGTAAAGTAAAAAGCGTGACATAAAAATTGTGCAAAAGGAACTCAATAATAATATTTAAAAACTATTCCTTGCTACAGAATATCTATGTGAAATGGACTCTGAAGACCCAGTCAGACAGTTGATAAGCATCGGGACTACTCCCACAATAGTTTAAACGAATAAAAAGGAAATAAAAAAATGACTCACAGGTAGCATAGAGGCCATCCGAACTTGGTACGCAGCGACTTCCGAATAGGCATGCTTTGTCAGCACAGGGATCTGGCATATCTGAAAACAAGTAACAAGACGTAACCAATGATGGTGATGATAAAACAGTTGCGAGGAGGAGCGGTAAAAGCATCGAGGAAAACTGCAAGTGAAGTGGATGTACACCACTCCAATTGCCAGGTCGTTGACAACGAAGCCCTTTCCCTGGTTGGCGCTGTTGTACGATGACTCTTGCTTGTCTTCTTGACTGAAGTCGTAATCTCTTCCAGGTGAAAGCAGCCACCGCAGCCAACGACGAAGTAGTGAAGTGACATAATACACATTTTCCTCTAATGGCCTTCATGTCTTTTACACTCGTTCTACACACACACTGACATATGTCCAAAAGAAAATTGGGCAAACTGTCAAAAAAGCGGCACATATGCATCTTCGCTTTGGCAGTACAATGTTCAAAGCATGCCGATATTGTAATGTTCAGTAGATTACCTCTTGTAAAGTGTCGAATAAAGTGAATCACATAATAAACAGAGTGATGCTTCATGCAGGAGAAAAGTTTGCATAATGAACATTTCAGTGGGCGTCTTTCTTCCCTTTCTCAACGCTTCCATAAAGACGGTGAAAGTATAATGACCTAAGATTTTGAAGGATAAAGGAAAACTTCCCTTATGATCTTTAGTGCGGCCACGAATCACTTTTTTTCTTAATCTCCCCTGGAATACCCCATTTTCTTCATCTTTATGTATGGGTCGACAATGAATGTAGAACAAGGAAATCTCAGGGATTGTCACTTATTCTCCTCTACGAACATTACCTTATTGCAAGAACCGTAATAAAGTAAATGTGATCGTGTTGAATGTATTACGCATAATCAAAACCGGCAATAATAATTATGTAAACGTGCACAGATTTATTTAATACAGCGACAATATATGTACAATATACGAGCAAGTGTTCCGTAAAACAGCACAGTGATTGATCACTTAAGAAGCGGTGTCCTGACAGGATACATATGCATATTATGTAAGGTTACGGGAGAGTACTGCTTTTTTATAGCAGTTCAGCAGAATCACAATTCTCTATAATAATAAGTATAAGTATTACTACTATTATTGGGAAAAAAAGTTTTATGGTTGGAGGCGTATAGTAACAACTGGAACAGCATGTGAACCTCGTTCTTTGTGTACGTGAGTTATAATATTAACTGAGGCCGTAATACGCTTGGCGAACTGCTGCATGTTGCCTCTCTTGGTACCACGGTGTGCACATAATCTTGTCTAGTAGTGGAGCTCTAGCACGCAGTATAGCCGTCCTGACGTGACACTTTTTCCATGAATAAAGAATGGGCCAGTGGTGTGAGACTTTTTTGTCGAGAAAATCTCTATTTAATTACAAAGTGCTCCTTGGGCTCACGTTCACCACGTACCCGTGGAAAGAAATATAGCCGTGTGTGAGGCAGTCTGTCAAATTTCCCTCTTGTAGCAATTTTTAATAGCAATAATTATCTGAAAAAAGGTTCTTTTCTTCTATCCTTTGTCTAACAGCACAATGAAGTTTTTATATATTTTTGTACTCTCCGCCCTTCTTCTTTCTTGTAGCTTCTTCTCCTTCACTTCCCACAATCCGAAATGATTTCCTGTGGTAGATTTGGAGAACAACGTGGACACACACAATAAAAACAGAGGAGCACACACAGAGAAGACCTTCGAGCTTTTAAATGTTTTCGCTGGTATACCGTTTCTCACGAGGGAGAAGGCTCAATGTATGCAACTCGTATTTTCCCTTTCGTATTTAAGCATGTGTGTGCACCGAGAGAAAACACAGATGAAATGGGAAAAGCACGTGTGTGAGAGCTGTCGACGTTTCAGCAGCCTGTAAAAAAGTATTACGCTCCACACCCATCCCCTTACACTATATACATTCTGAAGGATGCAATCTTGTGGCTCCAGCGTTACTAGATTTAACTCTTTCTTACGTGTATATTACTGGGTCACAGTTTTTAAAAAAAGAATATCTGACTGAGTGCTGGTACTTTTTCATCGCCTTCTCCTCTTTTTGCATTCACTCAACCGACAGGCCTTTTAGACATTTCGATCTACACACTTAGACTTCGACCTGACTATATTTTTTGTTTTCAGCTCATCCCACCCTGCTCTTCATGGACTGCCAATGTAAATCCGAAGAAAATAAGTTGGAGGAGCTAGTGTAATGTACTCGGAAAAATGTATGAAGGTAATATCAGGAAATGTTTGTCAGCAGTGTACATTTGTAAATATTGATGATAGGTGAAAGTAGTATGACTATATAAGATAAGGAGAGTTTTCGAGGAACGTGTGTAACACAAACACAATATCTATTGAAATCGGCTCACTTTCACACAAACGCGTAAAATGTAAACGAGTCGAGATTGAGAATTTTTTCTTTCTTTCTTTAAAATGGGATGAAATATCCTGCTTTCAACAAAACTCACACGGCAGCATACTAGATGCTCGCTATTTTTTTATATTTTGACAGTCAGTTGGTTTATACACACAATCACGCAGACACACAACAACGCAGTCACGGACTAGTTTTCACAGTTTGTCAGTTTGCTTGCCACTTTTTCACTTCGTTGTATTATTATCATCATCATCATCATCGCCAATGGAGCACGAGGAAAATATTCCCTGCTCCACTGGAACTCTGTCGGTAGTCGGCACACTGATAGTGAGTCTGGCAAAAAATATAGTTTTCTCAGGTCTCTTGGGAATTGGAAAAGAGAAAATCCGAGTGAAAGAATAAGAAACGCAAAAGATGGAGAGAGAGAGAGAGAGAGAGTGGAAAGAGCATAGATTATACAGAATACACACAGACGGATTCTCAGCTCTAAAACCAAGCAAACAGTAACAAGATACAAAAGGATTTGTGTGTACAAAAAGGAGCAGACGGGAACAAGAAGATGATGATGGTGGGAATGTTCAGAAAAACAGCCGTTTCAGCAGCGGCACCACGCCAAAAAATAACTATGTATATTACTTTTGAAACAGCTAAAAGTTGGGCGCCCCACTACCAACGAAGCTAGATGTAAGAACAATCTCTGGTTGTGTAATATGTAGCTTTCGTAAGGTTCTATAAAAAAATCAGGCGGCTTCCTTGAGCTGATCTGGGGTCGCCAATGATGTTTCTTAAATAGATAACACGCTGGACTGGAGATGGAAGAAGAGGTTGGAGAGCGACACCGAGAATCAGCGCGGGAGAGACAAGAGTGAGAAAATTTCCAGAATGCAAATGACTGTTGATGACGACGACGATGGCTCTCACAAGAGACGAGTATATATACTTCTTAGTCTTCCTAGCTCAAAAACTAATGTTAAATGTACAGTAAAAAGAAAGCGCGGAGTTGATGGCTGGCGTTGATGGTATCGTGTATACGAAGCCGTTCCCTCAATGAGACGAAGTCAACTGAAGTTTACTTCCGTGCTGTTCTCTTTTTCTTGCTCCTTATTACACAGTTTCTTCTATTCCCTTATTATGCTATTACTATTATTTATATTTTGAAAGGTTCCCGTTTTCCAGCCTATCCACACTCCTCAGAATATAGTCACAAAATTCAACAAAAGTCGGTGAAAATCAGCACGGTTGCTTGATATGTACTACCAGCAGCAATTATAATGAGAAAGTGCGCGAGAGGTCCTTTGTCCTTGATTCTTTTTTGTACCGTTACGACCACCAGTGTACAATACGCACGAACCAGTATTGTATCGCCATCAGCGCCGTGCACGCTGTTGAAGGAGTATCAACGCCAATTTAAACAATAACCCGAAATAATGCACATAATACAGGCAGCCATGAATGAGGAGGATGACATTACGTTCTTTGGTAAGGACTCGAAACTTTCGGCGCGTATCTAAAAAACACTAGATCTACTATATTGGGTATATTGATGAGTGTGTGCCTCTCTCTCTCTCTCTTTCTCTCTCTCTCTCTCTCTCTGTATGCGTGGGCAAAAAGTGTTGCAAAAGTACTTTAACAGTTACACTTTTTTTCGTATCCACAGAGAGATACTCAACTTCACTCTCAGTCCACTATATAACCCAAACTGAGTAGAAAAATCTTCCGCGATTGAGATTGAGAAAAAGGAACGTATGAAAAACCTACTCCACTTTGTATGAAGCGAAAAACGAGTAAACACTTGGCTCTATATATATTTTTTTCTTCCTAGCGGCGCTACAACTCTGTGCCGGGTGAGAATGAGCATGTAAATTGTATAACATTCATGGATGTATACATAATAGAAAGTTGATGATATTTTCTTTTCTACCTAACCCATTTATTCCACCCACACCAGTTATTACTTTCATTCGCAATGCACACGTTTTTTTACTCGCCAGTTCTTCTGGCAAACTGCAACCAACTCTGGTGTGAAAAAGTTAGTGTGTGTGCTGCTGTTTGGAGTAAAGACTCGTTATACACTCCTCTTACATGCTCTATGACGATAATAATAACAGCAGAGTACCATACCCAGCACAAAAACATACACAGGCATCACTTAATGTCCTGTAGTATCATATCATATCACCCTAGTGAGAGAACCCATTTATATATTATGATTCATGATAGAATATTTTAACAATGGGTGAAGAGAATACACAAGAGGGAGACATAATACCCGTGCAAAATGGACGAGGTATTATAAACTTATGGGCCCGTCTTATATTATAACCAGCATCATCACCACACGACCATGTATAAAATACACACACCGTAATAAATAAATTTACTGTGTAGGCTCCTTGTTTTCTCTTTCCCCTTCTTCCTCCTCTTTTTACAATCTTTACTTACAAGTCCATGATACCATGCTTGTGTGGGTAATATTTAGCAGTGCAAAAGTTTTCGCTTAAAAAACCTGATAGGATATTACAGCAGAACGTAACTACTATTTTCATCACTCCCATCATCATCATCATCATCACCATCATCGTCATCGCTTTTCCTCCTCATCATCACCGGCAAAAAAGCAACCAAACGTTATTATATTACGTTCTACCTCACATGAAAGAAATGCATACCCAGTTTTTACTAATAGGACTGATGATAGTGTTCTGCTGTTGCTTTCTTTTTCTTCTTCCTCTCTCCATCTTTTTGTGCTTGGTTGCGCTTTACAAAATTCTCTGCTCTAGTTGTGCATTTGGTTGTTTAAGTGTGAACTAAGTTTTTTTAGTATGAGACCACTGGTTGTACATTTGCCTGGGTATTTTGTACTTTTCTCTTCCTTTCCCTCGAACCATACATGAAGACAATAATGATGATGATGACGACTAAAAAGTAAGTGATGATGCTACATTAGACCCTAGTTTTTTTCATGGGATACATGAGCGAAAAGTGGTAAGTAGATGGATCCAAATAAAGTAAGTAGTTATTGTTCACGGGAGAAACGGAAGTAAAAAAAGAAACTACCGCGCTGGGGAGAGCATGTCGCGATACTGTGAAGAAGAAAAAGAAAACTTGAACAATAATAGTTTACGTTTTTCATCAGAAAGAGGAAGTGCTCGGTTCCGACATGCACAACGACATATATAGTTGTATATATTTTTTCTTTGTATAAAAATATATTTAGTGAGACTTTTATTAGGGAAAATTGTAAGAGAAGTCTATTAAGGGAGCTGTATATTCATCGCAACCCATATAGCCTTCTCTCTTCCTTTCCCCTCCAGATTATTTTGTCCCGTTGTTATACTTAACTTTAGTTAGTTTCACTTTGGGGAACAGCCATCCTATTAAGTCTGCAAATTTTTACAATTTCCTCTTAACAAAGAAGAACTAAAGAAAATGGTCGCAAAAGGTAGGTATATAAAGTCCTTTTTAAACCACCACCATAACAAGTGCATGCTCTAATAGTTTAAGAAAAGAGCTTTGTTCACGTTCCAGTGTGTAGACATTGATGACTTGTAGGCTAAATAGACCATCATTTTATTACCGTGTGCCTCCAAGAATCATTATCAAAGTGGAACTAAGACGCAAAGTTATTTACTTGGAGAAAGAAGATATGGTCCAGTCACAAATTTCACCTAGGACAAAGTCAGCTTCCCACAATCTCCTCCTTTGGTGTCATTACCCAGGTTTTAAAAATACATTTCGCCCTCTTTAGTTTATTTATCAACGCACACAGGACCGTTAAAAATAGATGCATGGGAGCGGACAAATTTTAACAAATGAATAAAAAAAACTCTGGCTGATAGACGGATGATGGTTGGTGTACTATATTATTGTGTGGGCTTTTACGAAAATGTGCGTGTTCCGTCAAAGGAAGCACGAGTGTCTGGGTGGGATGTGTATCATGCTTTCCCTCGCTAAAACCGATTATACTGGCTTACGTATGCAAGTCATCAGACTTTGATGAAGCCCTTCATAAAAGATAAATGCACGACAGCTGCTGAGGTTATTGTTCAGGGCTGAGAAGAATGGGAGAAATAAAGTTTCAAATGCCACACAGAAGACCCGGCTGCTGTGATGACGACGTGGATGTGGAACCAAGAATTGTGGTGAGTTGGTAAACTCCATACTTCATCATAATAGAAATACGGAGAAGTACAAAAGCGGAAGTATAAGCATATTCACTTTAGGCGTGCGGTATCATTCCCATCCTTTCTTCTTTGAATACATCCTAGTGATCCAAGCCATTTCTAAAGCCCACAACAACTAACCCACTTTACTAGATTCCTTTTTCTGGGAGGAAAGAGGACCCACATAAGACGACACGAAGAGGACGATGATAATGATGACTTGGAAGAAGACATCCCATTCACAATGCCACCACCACCACTACATCATAGTAAGCACATGTAGTTTCCTGCGATGTATGAATTTTCTTTACAGAAAGGAGTCACTGAAGTGGATAGATAAGTAAACTATCTAACAACAGAATCGCATCAAGAAAGACAGTTTTCACTTGAGGCTACATGTTAAGCGCACTCACACACATGATGACATACTACATATAGAAGAGTAAACCGACTTTGTACTTGATTGTAGGGAATATATGTGGAGAGAAGTGTGTGTCACGTTATTGAATGTATCATCATGACAGTGGATCAGGGAAAGTTTATACAACCACCAGACAAAGAAACACACACACATACATATTACACACACGTTCCAGAAGAAAACAGATCTCGTCTTGTTATGTTCAATGTCTTCTTTTTTATCTCGACGTCCTCTCGAAGATGACTTTCGCTTTGGCTAACAATAGAAGAAAGGCATGTGTATCATAACCTCAACCTCAATATAGAGTACTTGTTGTTTAGAACGAATGAGACATCTTGTAAAACAACAACACGTCGATGTACAGACAGATGAGGTTTTCACAGGCAGCGGCAGCTCGTACATCTCCTCCTGCTTCTACTATTTAACTCTTCATTCTGCTGGACCCTGTCCTTCCTTTTCTAATAGTCCAGAGTCTCTTGAAAAATATAGGAATACAAAACCAGCTTTTGTGATTGGTAAAATTTCTGAATTATTCTTCACCCTCAACTTCTTAATCTACAAACCTGACTTTGCCTATGTCTTCCCTGTTTAAAATAACTTTGATAGTTGAATGACAAAATATGTGCCCAATTTTCCTTGAAAGATCATTACACAGCCATACACAGACAGACAGACCCACTAGCACAGAAAAACCCACCATGAGAAAGTGAAAGTAAACAAGGCATGCACACCGCTCGACATGGAAGAGTAAGCTAGGCGATAATATGATGCCGCCTTCGAGATAAAGGGTTCATATTCTTTTGTATATTATCAACACTTGTTGTATGCTGTGTGCACAAACAAACACGGATGCAACTCTTTTAGCAGAAATAGAACTATCCTGCTAAACTGAGGCACTGGTAAGCGAATTCACTCTCAAATAGTTTGACGCCAAACCATTCTTCTTTTTATAATTTAGCTACGTTGGTCAATTCTTTGCTAGCGGAGAAAGTGTTGATTTTTGCGACAAAGGTTGGAGGTTGAAGTCACACTACAGGAGCAATTTTGATGGAATCGTGAACGTAAACCCAGCACACGTAACGATGCGAGTGGCGCAACGACTGCTGGCGAGAAGGCAACGGAAAAGTCAGCAAGAAACTGGAGAAATACATAAATAAAGTGTTAAAAGTGCCGGCGCAAAATACAATGAATACGTGTGAGTTAAACGGGAGAGTGGGAAGCTGGCAAAAGTGCTCTTTGTATTTATATAAAATGAATGTATGACTGGAAGAGATATTTTTCTCTTTGCTTTCAAAGAATACCACTTTAGCAGTGGTGGTGCTAGCGGTGGTAATAAAGAAAAGTTGCTTAACAATACACCAAACTACTATAAATAAGTCTATACATGTTCCCATCCTCACATCCTTTGCGAGTGAACTTACACATCTTTCTCGGCGAACAGTTTCCTCTGTTTTTGTTACTGACACTCTTTGTTCAAATTATACAAATTTGTTATTTTATCCGCTAAAATGTGTGTTTTCTTTCCTTTTAGTTGCATGAGTGAGAGAGGGGACATCCCACAGCGCAAGGAATTGAGCATGGCCCTTATATGTATCTTAGCTGAAGCTAGACATGGAGGCGGTAAGAAGCCAAAAGACGAAGAGGCTTTCATGCCACGAAGCCACATTTCAGAGATTCCCACACATGATGGAGTAAATTGCATTTAAAATGTACGAATACAAATGTAAAAATTTTCGTTTGTCCTGTTTATTGCTTTATACATGCTTATGCTGCAAAAAAGCCATCAGCAGAGGGCTAGGTGATCTTTACCGTCGCACAATATGAAAAGGCGGCAAGTAAACGTAAACATACACTGTATACGTATATTTCTGTAAAATCTAAAAACGACGGAAAACGAAAGAAATTAGAAAAAGTGAGCAAAACTTTCGTAGCACGCTTTCCCACTCATTTCCTTTTAATATATTCTTTAAATAGATTCCCCCCATTTGTCTCTGACCATTCTTTTTAAAGGAGAGACCGAGAGACGGCCCCCCTTCGAGCTGATTTACATTTTCAAGTTTCTCGCCGTTATCGCAAAGCTTTCCCCTTGCGCTTTGAAAAGTGCAGGGGAGCCCTCCACACAACCAAAAGAGTAAAAGGAGGTTGCCGGTTGATGAAAAGCGGAGAAAGTTGTGCGGAGCCTTTGTTCCTACGGAACTATACCATAAATAGTCATTTGAGCCTGGTATCGGTGAGGCATGTGAAAAAGAGATTGCATCGGCTTCCAAGCCCCCATGGTGTTTGCAATATATAAACGCGGTACAAATAATTTGAAATAATGGCTTTCGTTATTTTTGTCCTACTGCAGCAGGAATGATTAACCGAGTTTCACATTCGACCCCGCCGACTGAGAAAAAATAAATTTGCTTCCCAACACTGTGGGAGTCGTTTTAGTACTAAAATTGATGCAGCATTAAGTTCTTGCAAATGCCAGTAATTTTTTAAGACATGGGGTATGGAGGCAGACGAAAGATTGGAATTTGTGTCATCGTCTCGTGGATAATGGTTGCAGTCAGCAAATTGTACCATGTTAGTGCATGCACCGCCACCGTGTAATACTAAATAAAGTCTTATTATGGGAGTTTAATCCAAGATGCTGAATTTGTGATAAATTTAAAGACTGCATTCCGAATGTCTACTCCCATTTTAATAAAACAAGCTGAAAGCAGTTCGTTTCACAATCCATGACTTTCGGAAAAGTCAAGGATGTTTGGATTAGACTTACTCATTCTCAAACATACCTACATTATCAGTTTACACGTCGAGCAAAATCGATATTATTATTACTTCCAACTAAAACCCTCGAAAGACTGATAGTTGATTGATTGCTCTTTATACAAGTGTTTTTCCAATCTACTACAAGATTCTGATCTCTTATTGATAACAATCCCATCTTTATATGATTGTCAATTAATACGAATTAAATTACTTTAAACTTTACATAAACTATGTGAACATTTATTTTTTAAAAACTTGTTAAAACCCAACATCATGAGGAGTTTTACTATTCTCTTTCATACTTTCTGGCTCTTAATTTGTCACGCTTCGTTAAATTACTTGCAGTAACGCGCTACAATCAAGGTATTCCAACAAGTGAAAGCTGTGTATAATTGATTTCAGTTAATAGAACTTTCACAAAAACAAAAAAACATTCCAACGGCTTTTTAAAAGTGGATAAAAGTGTTAGCGTTATTGGTTGCAATGCAATGTCCGCCGACTGAAAACTTTTAATATTATTCAAGACAATCCGAGTTATTTGCTTTTTAAAAGTGATTATGACGCATTTTTCTGCAGTGTCTGCTTCCTGTAGTTGTATTCAAATTTCAAAATCATTTTAAGCAGAATGAAACTTCATTTTTGCAGATACTGTATCATTGGTCAACATTGCTGGGCTTATGTTTTGTAGATCTGCAAGTGGCGGGCCAATGATCTCTTTTGACTAGAAAATTTCTCGACTTGGGCAAAATCTTCTTCAACTCTCTATTTTCCTTTGGCAAGCTCATTACTTCAAAACAATTCTCTAAGCCAAATTCAGTGAAGTTTATGCATGGACCCTTCAAAAAAGGAAGTTATGAATGAACTGTCATCAATAACACGTGGACACGGACCCTCCTATTTCTACCTTTTAACCAAATCGTTTCCTGAGAATTCATGAAATTTAAAAAGATGAACACGGTACACGTATGAACTTGATGAAACAGGGCAGAAAAAGTAAATCGGATAGAATTCTTCAATTTTCTCTTCTTCAGTCAGAAAAGTCGCACGTAATTGGATTTTTAAAATCCCATATGATTCATGACATCATTGAACATGCACTCTAGATAAAAGGGGAAGGAAGGAGTGTGGTTTGATTATCGCAGATTACATTTGTCAGAGCCGCAGTCCCATTAATTCATTGTCTTTAGCTAAAGCCCTCTATAAAATAATCGTCACATCGTGATTGCGTGTGATTACCAAAGCAAACAAAAAGTCACCGAGGAAAAAACCACCAACTACCATGCACATATCTCTAGGAAGACATCTCTGTACGAGAGTCGTCAAGAGAAGAAAAATGGCTTGGGTGGAAGTAGAAAATGGGAATTTCCGACAGTAACCTGTGAAAGTGGAAAGTGTTCGCTAAGAGTTGTTGATAGTCAACAGTGCATTGCAACTTCAAAAAGGGCAAGGTGCGTGACTACATGAGATCGTTGAGATCTTATCTTAAGTTAAAGTAGCAGTTCCTCTTTGGACGCGTTCGTCGCACCATGATGCATCAGGAGACATACCTTCTTACATTTATTTTTTGCCACATTCTCTCGGGAATGCGTTATGTCAGCGAGGAAGAGATATTTGTGTGCACACCTTCGTATAAAAAACCAAATGAAAAGGAATTTCCTAAAATCTTTGGTGAAGCATAGTTGAATCTCAAGAAGAACCTTATTTCCACGTCCCCACTTTAGCAATCTCGTATACTCATTTCATTATTACACACACAAAAGCAGACCAGCAAACATGCCCATACTGGCACAATAACAATAATCGTAACCTAATGGTTTTGTCGTTTCCTTCCACCCCCAACATCACCACACAATTTCGGCTTGTGCAATTTTTTCTATACATATTGCATCCTCGAAATAATGAGAGTGTGTGTATGAATCCTATAAATAGATACACTATTTCACCATATGTAATCATAGGAGCTATACGTTACTTTCTTTTACATGTTTTCCATAGTCTCACCACAGTACTATTTATAGTGCGAAGAAATCTAGATTTTGTATACGAATATGAAAAAAAGTCAAGATCGATGCGTTCGACCATTTGTCTGTATCACCAAACTGATTCATTTTAAGCATTACTGCTGCGTGCGTACCGTACGTTACACTCTATTTCCCACCGAAGTGTATCATTGGTAGGAAATCGTATCCTTTATTTTCTGTGTGCTTACGATTTATGAAATTGAAAATATTATTATTATTATTTGTTGCTTCCTCCAGGAGATACAATACGTGAAGCTCCGCGGGCTGCTGGTAGAATAATTTTATAGGTATTCATTGTATTTATCAACTGGTTGAGGAAGTTCGTGCTGAGCTCAGCACAATAATGGTTTAAGTTGAGTGTGCCACTTGTGAATGTGTCTTTCGACAGTTTATTTATTGTTTCTTGACCCCCGAAGTCTTCTATCTTCCATGAACCCATTCCATTCTTTTCAAAATACATACATACACATATATGCACGGTATAAGAAAGTCGTTTCGTGTTGCCATTTGTGCGGCGATAATGATAGGGAAGCGTGCAGCTAAAACTGCTCGGAAATCAAGCGGTTCATTTTTATTTTACACAACGGGGATGTTAGGTTGCCATAAAGCACATTAATGTTATACCAGAGAACATAAGCATCGTTTGCCAACGAGTTGGAAGTGTGACGAAAAGGAGACGGCCGCATCTTAATCTTCATATTTTTTCTCGCACATGCCAAAAAAAACTGCTTCCTGCTCACGAAGAAAGTCACACTATAACATCTTCCCGAAGTACACACTTGCTATGTCGGAAAGTATAGTAACTAAAATTACAATGTGCCTTTCCTCATAGAGTACACAAAGCTCTTAAAGAAAGATGAAAAGGGCGATGAATTGTCTATGGCGTGGGATTTTAGAGGAAGATGAAAAATGGTAACAGAGCGTGAAAAATTTCCCTTTTAATCACCAACAGAAACTTCACACTTACTACAAAGTCACACAGTCACAGTGCGTTGGTCATGAATCAAACTTTTCTCATTTTGCAACAACGTTTCATTCGAGGGTAATTGGAAGAGTTTTTTTTGGATGCGAGCTCTTCTTCCCTTTTCTGAGCTTTTCCCCTTTCTTCTTATTCATCCAGGAAAACACTCCTGCTCACACTTGACATATAACGTACAATGATATTCATAACGCCAAAGGGTTTGTGCTTGTGACTTTTTACTACAAACCAAGTTCTGCTTTCCACTGGTTAAACCTTCACCAACCAAGAAGTACAAGCGACTATCACGAATGAAGAGTACGGAAATATTCTCGTAAAAAGTGAAGCGACATTCCAAAAAAAAACCAGAAACCACTTCCCGTAGACAATTAAAGTCGCCTACTCTTGCTACCAACATTTTCATTCAACCTTGCAACCACTTATATATTACTTCTGTTTCAAACTAAAACTTCCTACAATGTTTATTATATCAAGACACATCTTTTTTGTCTTGTTGAACCAGTAAGACTTGCTTCTGCTCGAAGAAAACTAACCGATCTCAACTTTACGGTTTTTCTATAACTCGCAAGGGTTGAAAGCATTTTGTACTTTTAGTAAAAGTGAGATAATGAATAACTCGGCAACTCATTTTTATCATCCCAATTACAAATATTACCACAAGAACCTTTGTCGTTCTTAATCACAAAGAGAGATGGGGAAGATGGAGGATTTCTATTTAAGAAAAATGAAGAAAAGTGCTAGTGGAAGAGAAAGGAGGGAAAAGAAGAAAGAAAAACGTTTCATCTGCATAAATGCATTGCATCATCACCAACATCATCATCACGTCTTCCATAACTCTCGTCAAGGCACAGATGTCTACGATCCTGTAACTCATTCCACATCTTTTCACCATAAAAAAACAAAGAGGGTATATAGATGAGCTTTCATTGCCATCATCAGAATTCCCAGTTTTGTCATAATGATCATATTGTCTTCTCGGAATTATTATATTTTCCCAGTCCAATTTTCATACAAACACGGTACCCACGTAGGCACAAGAAAGGAGTAGAGAAAAATTAGAATGAGGCCAACACCGTCATCATCAGGTTGTCGGAGTTTCTTCGCGTTCTAATGATAATTGTATTTCATCAAGCGAGACAGTACGTAAAATGCTTTTGGAGGAAACAATGAACTTAAGAGAGGGAGGGGAAAAAAACTTGTAAAAACGTACATGATGCATTTGCTGCATGACTTGTGGAAAAAAAAGTTGTTTAGTTGTGTGAGAAATGATTGGAGGAACGACCGGAGGGGAATGAATCTCCTCTTGTCACGTCTACACTTTACTTTACTCAACGCCAACAAGCTTCACGACTCAGGTCTTGCATGAAGTTGCATGTCTCCCTGCCGTAGCTTTATTATCACCCTCTGAGCACCAGGATGCATGGGAGAATGCAAAGGGAGAGGGAAGCAAGCGTGGCGGAGAGAATTAATGTGCAAGGTATAATCACTCTCTGAGGAGGAGTGGAGGAGGAAAGAAAGAACAGGAATGAGCATCAAGCACACACGTTGTCGTTGTTTTCACTTGGTGTATCAATAGTCATTATTGTCAGCCAGAGATAAAGAGAGACTTGATAAGCTGAACACTGTACAAGATGCTTTATTTTCATTCCAGTCAGGCAACTTGTTGTATCTTGATTAAATGTGTGCGTGTGCTCGCATCAATGTGCGTCTCGCCATAACAAGATAAACTACTGATACTCACGAAATGTGCATAGAAGACAAGTGCATTGAGGATAATACTCGGGGCACGAGGACTTAATGACAGTTTGCAGCAGTCGAAATGCATTGTCAAAAATCCTACTTCTGTTTTCAAGTAGCATGATCAAGAGCTATGATCGAAAGGAAGGGTCAAAGAGCCCGTACACACCCTGAATACCAATGCAACTGACATAGTTAGGAGTAATAATGACAACGATATATTCACAGACTTTTTAAAACTACAATTACGTTCAAATGTTAGATTCTCCAGGACCAGGATTTTATGAATACTTAATACAAAAGTTTTCAATTAGTTGTGCAAATAGTAAAAGCCTTCAACTGTAACCGCTTGTTTTGCTTCAAAACTTTTATTTTTGTTGATTTGTTTGTCGTTTCACCAAACGTATCCTGCATCACAAATCAAACTTGAACTTTCAAATTTGATTAGCAAAGACATTTTATGCATATGTTAGAGGATTTGTTGTGGGTTTGACTCTTCTATTTAGAAATGACAAAAAACGTGATTCGTGGCCACCGAAGACAAGGAGTTAGTCATTTCGGCATACGTGCGAAAGTAATAGTACTGATTTGCACAGCAATTTTAAAAATTAATAACTGAACTCATAATAACAATCATTGTAATTATAAAAAGAACACTCACCGCATTGTCCCGGATGTCTCAACTGAACGGAATTTCTATTTTGGCAGGCATGCATCCGCAGGAGACACTCATTAGAGTACGTTACACCATCGTTTCCGCACACAGGTGTAATACTTTGCGAGCACTGCTCGGGACAGCGACAAAACGCGCGGCCGCCTTCCATGAAACAACTTTCCCCCA